>JABXWE010026823.1:0-15900 GCA_014611495.1 Limonius californicus | reverse complement strand
ACATCAACGCCCAGCATAACAGACTTGATAAATAAATTGAAATTCTTTTTTAGTATTTTATAACCTAATAAATCATAATTCCGTAACCGAAAGAGCAAATCAATTTTTTTTTCGCACACATACCTAGTTTTTTACGTAGATTCGAATTTTATAAAAAAAAGTACATCATCCCATTTAAAAATCCAAAGTTACCCGCCGCCCTTCAAAATAGGGGGGGGGGGTAAATGTCAAAAATATGTTTGAATATGTCCCCCCGTCTCCCTATTACTTCACCAAAATTTCACAAAAAAATTTAAAAACGTTTTCGAGATATCCCCTTGTAACACTTTAAAAAACTCAACCTGTACAACGTAATTGACAAAAACAAAATTTTTTAGTGAGTGCTCACGAGATACGAACGAGTAGTTCCCCTAATTTAATGTATACCGTATACAAGTACGCGCGCACTTCTAAGGAAGCTCCGCATTTGTCAGTCCTACCGTAACATTCACTTGTACAGCACCTTTCTCGAAATAATTAATTAGTTGACTCTTTCGTAAAAAAAATATCAAATAAGTTTAGAGACAAAATTAAACATTATAAACCAAGTTGAAATTGGTGAAAAAAAGGGCGAGGTGTCTCATCAAACTCAATTATCGTAACAATTGTAACGCAACAAAGAAGATAAAAGACTTACTACAATAGCAATTTTTTTCTTCCAGTAAACACATCTACCATGTTATACATAAGGATGTTATAGAAGAGCACTTTTTCCTCAATTAATTGAGGCTGTTGAAAATTAGTGCCCATAAAACAATTCTTGAAAAGTTACAACATAATCCAATAATATCCAGAAGCTTGGAAAAACTACTACAACTGTGACTTACAGCGGTTTGGAAAAAGATAGAACTCAATATAGCAAAAGAATCTGAACTCGGGAATGAAACTCTTCAGAAGTTCACCGATTAGATTTCAATGAAGTTGACGTTGAAGATATTCAGACGCTATTGAATGGTTACGATAATCATCTCAGGAACGAGGAACTATAAGAATTAATTTAACTAAATTTTTAAGGAAAAGTCGCTAATTCTGATATCGTTGCGGGGGTGTCGCCGTCTGAAGTTTTGACAACAAAAATATTCTATGCTAGTAAAATGCTTCATATTTTTAGTGCAGAGAGAAGGAATGTATTAAACTCTTTAACTTGTTACCAGTGAGGTGTTACATGAAACGAAGAAAAAAGCAAAGTAACCGACGCTTCATTCGTTTTGTGAAAAAATTTTAAACATCAATACCATTTTTAAATTGCATTTTTACAATAAAGATCTTTCAATTGCAAAACTTTTTGTGTTTTTTCTTTCAGGAACCTCTTCCTATCACATATTATTTTTGTCTGTTACCGATAATTCTGTTAACGTAATGTTTTTGACTAATGCAGCCTTGTCGTTAAACGTTGTATTAATGTGGATTGTTCTATATTTTCAATATATGTTTGCTATATGCATCTTTGTCTTATCTTATTTCCATAGTTTTCCGTTTTTAGATACTCATATCACATGCTTCCCTCCTACTTCTTCAACCGTAACGTGTGTTTTTCCTTATACAAAATTCGTTTTCCTCTACTTTTTACCTTATTTATAAATTATTTATTTTACCCGTCTTTATCCTTATTAAATTAGTCTACTCCCATCTGTTCATGCTCTATGCTTACTTCCTGTTTATCAGCTATATTCGCTGTTTCTCTTTTACTCCTTGTTTTTTCTATCCTCTATCTTGAATTTTTTTCTTTTCTATGCCTAACCTATCTCTTACGAGTATCTACTCTTCTTTCTCTATACGGACAATATGTCCTTCGAATTAACTACTCTCCACTTTTCGCGTGAAAATTTGTTTTCTCTATAATTTTTAAACCGCTCCAGCTACTTGTATTGTGTATTTTCCAGCCCATTTTAACTATATGAACTATGATCACATTGTTTATACTCGTACTACACTTAAATCCTGTTTAGCTTTTTCTTCTTCATATATATGTTATCTACATTTTCTTCTCACATCCATTACGTCTTCGCTCAATTTTTTATACCCTGCTCTGTTTTCACACCCCCCTGTTTCGATTCTGTCATAACCCTTTTGATAGATTCTATTTATTTTTGGTCCCTTTTGATTTATAACTTTGTGCTTGATTTTTTGTCGTTATTGTGGACAGTGCGTGCTCGTTTTCTTATTTTATACATCCTTCCAATGTTTTTCTACATATCTTCCTCTGTACACATGCTGATTTGATTATTCTACATTTATACTACTTTCCTCTGTTTCATCTTCCATTTTTACCTTTACTTATTGTTCTCGCATATCCTTTTTATTTTCTCATACCTCTATTTTCCTTAATCACATAGACTAAATTAGCACCGCTATGTTTCTTTGGTATCAGTTTGTACGTGGTTTTACTAAATACATATGTAGATCCTAACCTTCCTGGACTGAGCTACGCTTTTTTTGCTACACTTCCTTTTTTTCTTCTATTCGTTGCTTTGAATTTGCCTTTTTCTCTGCTATTCAGTTAAATTCTTTCTTTCTTTATAGGAGTATTCCGAGAACTTAAGTCTTAGCTTCCTATTTTATTTTATTGTCTCGCTCTTAAGCGTTCTTTTGATTATGCCTTATTTCTCATTTTACTTTTCCACATATAATCACTTGTTTTCTGTTCTTCTGTTCTCTAACCTGAATTTGCTTGCTTATCTATTTTCCAATGCAACTCATTTATTATTTTTCCCTCTGGACATCGATGGCATTCTCTTGATATTATTTGTGTCTATTCCTCAAACATACGGTCTCGCTTTATCTAGCAATACCTTTTTTATTGCTTTCACATCCATTTCTTCATGCTTCGCCCTACGTTCCTCCGTTTTCGGTGTAATTACTTTCATTTTTTTCTTCTGTTCTGTGTCTTGTATTTGCTTTTTTTGTTCCCTATCCCCTATGCTTTGCTCTTCTTTTTTCCTAGTGGACTAGTTCTATTTGCTTTATAATTTCCCAATCATTTAAAATGTGCCTTTGCGCCATCCCTGTTTACTTTTTCTTACTACCACACCGTTCATAATTTATGTTTGCTAATGCCCCATGCTTACCTGTATTTTGTTTCCACTGCTTTTCTTTGTATTATCCGTTTCTATTTCTTCTTATTCTCATGTCTTTCTTTTCCCTCTTCCCACATTTATTTACTTTGCACGACTTGAGTTCCCTTCTGACTATTAACCCGCGTTTATCCTCTCTTGAATGCTCCACTTTTTCCCTCTTCTCTTATTCTACATCTTGGTTTAGATGTGACCGACCACGTCTACAAGTTATTTGTTTCGCCCACATACTTTTCAATGTTCTTGTCTATAAATACTTATCAAGTTTTTGCGTTTCTTCCCGCTTTAAGCATTTTGTTCCATTATTATTTACTAGTCAAGCTTCCTCCCACTGCTTTATTTAAAGTGAATTTTCTTTCAATTTTTTTATTATATTTTTTCAAGTTTTCCTTATTTACTGTGTTTTCATTTAAACAATTCCTTTACTCTTGGCCATCTTAACCACACTCCTTTTTTGCATTTTTTCGACCATTCTGTTTGTTGTAACCAGGGGTGAAAGTAGAAAAAATGTGTTGCCGCAACACAATTCGTAGAGCGCTGAAAAAAAAAACGAAACACAACAGGCTTGCGACGTACACGATGGTGTCGTGTGCAATCGACGAGTGTTTTTACCTCTAGCTGCCCGCTATCCATCGTTGGACAGGTATTTAAGCAGCACAGATTTCAGTGAGAAATCATTTTGTGGTCATATTTTTTAGTTGTAGATCGTTTACGAAAAATAAACTATTATTTTTTTTCGTTGCCTGTGTGATTTAAACCGTTTCCAAATTTTTCACCGGTACGGCATTCCGGCTTCTTTCACCTCTGGTTGCTTTACACATTATAAAACTGGTAGCAATTAGTAAAGATATGAATAACACACTGAAAATAACAGAAGAAGAAAACGTAGCTCAATTAATTTTTTTCATGGTAGCGGTCGTATTGCTTAGTACATGCCTGCTATAATTTATAAACCTTCGTTGTATTCAAGCACACGCTAACATTTTTAAAATTCCATTAAAATTAATTTTTCCATCCCGGCAATTTTTTTCGTCCTCCTACATGAACGGCCAAGGTCAAGAAAAATACCATCCAGACATCCTAGACCTTCATCACTAATTCATTATTTCGTTGCACGTCGCCGGCTTGAGCACATGTACCAATCTAACCATCTGTATTTGATTGCAGGATGATCGAAATAGGAATGCAAGCTAAAAAATACATCAGGCTATTGGACGGCCCCTGAATACAGATAACGACACAGCTTGGGGTAGGTTGGAAACGCACCACCTAACCTTTTCGGTGGTATTTGTAATGTCTGTGTAGTGGAACATCTGCGCCGGCGGTAAGTCTAATATTAATATGTAGTCCGGCTTAGCCTACTTTTCAAAAGCCCAGTAGTGTTAGCGCTGAGCTTTATGAGTTTGCCAACGAGGATTTCTTCCTGCATGAAAAGTTCAGAGAAGGTACGCATCTTAATATTTCTACTTTAAAGATTCCCGTAGACACGGACGCGAATTTGAGTTTAAGTATTCGCCGTTTTACATAATTTAAACTTGCCAAATATTTAAATCGCGGCGGCGACTTTTATTCTACGCTGAATCTGAATGCCATATTTACAATTCCCAATGGAATCTTCTTCTTATTTTCGTAACGGCCCTTGTCAGCCAGGATATTGAAGTTAACTAGCACGTAAGTAAGGTTTTTCTAAATTTCAACTGGCTAAATCGAAGTTTCTGGCAACTTTTACCTAACTTTGGTTGGAATTAATTTCAGTAGAGGTTAAAATAAATGGCGGTTCTTACTAAAATGAAAAGGGGGATAATAAATGTTAGGTTAGTTTGGTTTATCTTAAGTGTTACATAGTAATTTAGTGTTACGGGGTAGCCATAAATTTTGGGATTGTATAGATACTTTTGAAAAATTATTAAATAATCTATTTGTCTCTCGTTTCAAGCTGAGTAAAGGTAATTGTTTATGTACTGAGTGATTCATGGGAGAGTATAACGCTACCAATCGAAAACTAGGCAACCCAAAATACATATCAGGAGGTTGCTGTTGTTGTTTGTTTGTTTTGATTGGGCGAGACCAAGGACGCGGTTTTTCAAGCATCTCTTCGCACTTAGGCCATGTTTGGCCCATTCTAACTATGCATTTTACTTATCTGGGGTAGTTCCAACTCCAGTAGTAATTTTAAATGTGTTACACATCGTAGGGGCTGTAATTCTAATCCGACAGAAGATCCACTTTCAGATTTTTCCTCGCTAGAAGAATCTCACCGACCTCAGCCAGGATCAAACCCGCGCCCCTTGGATCTATAGGCAAATGCGTTAATTACTAGGTCACTGGTATGTTCAGTATTTTATTCTAGTCAACTTTTAAATAAAGGTAGCGTGTCGTTCTCACTCTTGCATTCTTCTTAAAAACGATTTTCTCAAACTAGCTAGCACTTACGGTGTCATCAGCCTGTAAGCTTCTCTGACCCTGCTCTTCAAACTTTTCATATTAACAGTAGGAGTTTGGTAAACAGCATTTTATTTGTACGCCACAAAAGGAAATCTAACGGGGTAAGATCAGGGCTACGGAAAAGTCACGGAAAAGTACAACTACTACCAAATCACTTATTTGCAAATAGTTGATTCAAATACTGCCTTACATCCATAAGATAGTGTGCAGGGACGCCATCTTGCTGGTATCACACATGCCGTCTTGCATTTATCCACTTCTTCTACTGATAGTGTGAATGTGTCACGTAGAAAACTTTTAAATAGATTTCCCCTATAAAACGTCCTTGAAAAAATGTGGACCAATAATATCCCTTGGAAGTCTACGCTACACATTTATACACTTTCTGAAAATGTGTAGTTATCATGTATCAAGGGTTAACTTGTGCATACTAATGATAATTAGGCTGCCAGTTTTACTTAAACGTGTTTCACTCCTAAAGAGAACGTTGTTCCCCAAGTTATAGTCAACGTTCATTTGGTCTTCAATAATCTGACAGAACTGGAATCATTTCAGAAAATAATTTTCTTAGAGATTTTGAACTAAACGTACATAGTATGGATGAAACTGATTTGTTTTAACGGCCCTTGCAACAGAAAGCTCGCTAACTGCTAGCTGTCTTGAAAGAAGTGTTTGGTTAGAAATATTTCCAATTGCCGCAATTTCATTTAAATTGCTTCTTGTTGTTCTGCTGTTACCCTTACCTCTTATCAGAGGTTTTATACTAAGTTTTCTTTAGTTCTGCTTCCAGCATTCGAAAGATTTTATCAGTAGGACAACTCCGGTGTGAATATCTTCGATCATACAGCGGTGTGAAAAAGTTCTGCATTAGTAGCACAAATAAGATAAATTGCAGTTTAAATCCATTTTTATTCAAATATTTTTCATTTCGTCATTGCAAATATAATACAATGCTAGTAATAATATTAGCCCAAATGTTGATCCATAAAACGGAAACAACCCGATATACCATAAAATTTGTTTAAGAACAGAAAAATTGTACATTATACATAATAATGTAGTCTACACCCAAACGTGTACACACTAATTAATTTAAAACTATTTTAGTACTTAATAGGCCATCCTTTGTTTTTAATACCTAACTCACGCCTTTTTGGCATAGAATTCGCCAGTTTTTGTAATTCTTCCTTCAATTCAGCGATACCAGGCATCAATTAGGGATTCGAATAATTTCACTTTTCTGTGGGCTTTTTTCTTGAAATAATGTTAGAAATCCTTTGCCATAAGTTTTCTGTAGGATTTAGGTCCAGGAATTTGTGCTGTCTAGTCTATTTTTTTAACTTTATTGGTCGACATCCAAGATTGAACAACTTCTGCTCTGTGGCAAGGAGCATTATCTTGAAAGATACAGGTTATGTTAGGAAATAACCCTTTTTCACTAGGCAGTATTTTTTTCTGTAGGACATCAATGTATTTGGTTG
This sequence comes from Limonius californicus, assembly GCA_014611495.1. Lineage (NCBI taxonomy): Eukaryota > Metazoa > Arthropoda > Insecta > Coleoptera > Elateridae > Limonius > Limonius californicus. Next base: position 8,861 of record JABXWE010026823.1, on the reverse strand, counting down.
CATTCACCATGCCAGATACAACATGCAGTCTACCAACACCTTCAGCAGACATGCAGCCCCATATCATGACAGAGGTTGGAAGTTTAATTGTTACCAGACAAACTGCCGTGAAAATTCTTCTCCGGGAAATCTTCTAATATATATATATAGCCAGCATGATTGTTAATGTTGAAGGTAGATTTATCACTAAATAATACCTTCTGCCATTGTTCTGGGGCCCAATGGCGTTGATCCTTTGCCCATCTCAAACGGCCGAGCCTTTGGTTTTCTGGTAGGTCGGATTTCTTCCGGGTTTTGCAACCCCTAAGTTCAGATGTAAGAAGTCTCCGTCCTACAATAGAAGTGCATACACTTATACCAGTAGCTTTGGATCACATTTTGATAAAATCTGTCGAATTAAGATTTCTGTCTGCCAGGCTGGTCCCCCGCAATAAACTGTCACTCACTGTGTGTTTTTTTTTGACGACCCTGTCCCTGAATATTTTTTGATCACTCTAGTAACTGTGGATTGATTGCACTGCAGTTTTATAGCTATTTCACGACTGGAAGCGCCTTATTTAGATGAAAAATTATTTCATATCGTTTTCCATCCGATAATTTGAACGGGTTCTTTTCGGATGGCATTATGCCAATGCAGGTATACCATAACATAATAAGTATTTCTCCTAATTATGCTTCTAAGTTTCATGGTAAAAGCATTTTAATGATACGATTAGAGACAGCGCGAATAACTGATTATCGATTTTAGAAAAGAACTTACTTTAATTATTTTCTATGGAAATCTAAGTACATAATTAAGAGATAAGTTGTTGACATAGTCATTAAAATTAACATTTTTGGAAACTATGCCAAAAATGTAGCTAAACTTCAAGAAATAATTATTTTTTTGGTCGATGCAGAATTTTTCACACTACTGTTGGTATAAACTTGCAGGAGCCGATCATTCTTACGACATTCGCAAAAAATTACGATAATGTTTGTTTTTTCTGCGTCCCAGTAAGTATTATTCAAACTTTGTTGGAGTTGACTGAGCTTTACTTAAGCCAGTAAAATGCCAAGAATATAAACAGGAATCTCTGACTGATAAAAGCGTCAATAAAAATGTAGATATCGCAGTAATTTGTATAATGTGTTTGGGGTTGCTCATTTTTCGAATGGTAGGCTCGTATTCTCCCATGAAACACTCTGTATACGCACTTTTTCAATCCTGTCAAACATTCGGGGACGTAACCTCAAAAAACCATAATACGAACACTCCATAGAAATAGTTATTTGTATGGAACACTCCTTTATCTGTCAGTTTGACATCTGTCACTGAAAGCTTAGCGTAAGCTCAGTAGTAAGTTCCAAGATGAATCGTCTATCGCTTGAATCGTTTAAGGCATTCGGTATAATATTAACTTTCGACATATGCAAGTTGTGAATATGATATAATCTTGAACAGTATAGTAAGTGCAGAAACTGATACGGAAATCAGAGCTCTTGGGGAAGTTCTTTACTAAGTACACACAGTAAAATGCCATTTTATCCACATTTCTGCAGGGTCTGTATACGTATTTTTGTCTTAATAAAACATAATTAACAATTTTCCCAGAATCACCGTCGAGAGGTATGCAAAAGTAAAAGTGTAAAAAATAAGATTAACGGGCGCACGAATTTAATTATCTAGCGATAATTAAATTTTCCTCATAAATATTTAGTCGCTTGTCAGTGGCCGATTTACAAGATCTATGTGGGAAAAAATTAGCACAAGAGAATTGTTTAAAAGAACGAAAATAAAGTTGTGCCACAAACTTTCCGTATAGTCTTAATGCGCTTTGTACACACAACAAGATTAATGGGAAAGTGTAAGGGGTTTGAGAGTTTCCGTTAAGCAGTAAATGTTGTCATAACATTTGTTCACGGAATATATCAATAATCCAATTTTCAGCGGTTATTAGCAATTTGTAATAGACAATTAATTTTAATTGTTATGTGATTGTTTACAGCCAATTGATCTTTAAATTATCCACTAAAATTTTCGATGGCCGTTTGTTTGTGGTCTTAAAATACTTGCAAGCAAATATTATAATCAGTGGCGGGCTAGAAATTTCCACCGGTCTTGGCAAACTAAAATAAACCGGCCCATACTGTATTATTTTTTTACGCGAGGAGAAAAAATAAATAATATATATATAAAATATCTAACGTTCCAATATTAAATACAAATTTCTGTAGTGTAAATATACATATTACAGTATACAAAAATATAATACATACCTAGCAATGTACTGGCGTGTGTGCTCTTATTAAATCAGTATCTAAATATTAGCCGCAGAAGATAGTATATCAGTTCGAACTACTGCCAACAGTTCTTTAATTTGAGAAGCGATTTTAAAACAGAACCATATATGTGTCAGTGGCGGTTCGCGGGTAAAAAATAGATGAACTGCTATTATAATAACCCTAAGAATAACAGATAGAAAAAATATAATTCAATGTCAACTTACATAGTTTTTGTAGACCAAATCTATCCTTCTGTCCTTTAATGCAGAAAAATTATTTATTATGTCTTTGTAAAATGGTTGATTTTTTATTAATTCTAAGAGTTCTTTTTAATTGAATTATTTGCCAAAGAAGATTTGCTTGAGATACTGCATTTTTTAAGTACGTTTTTATTCGTTTAAGACAAGAAAAACTTCTTTACACCGATGTACTTGTCGACGAAATAGTTAATATGAGGCAAAACAATTTATAGGCTTCGGTAAAAATTTCCTTGTTCTCACTGAGATTTTCTAGTAATTATTGGGTCTGTAGATTGCGGTAACTTTTATCGACATAAAGAAGATTTAACGCATTTTTAAGACGCAGACTTTTTGTAAATATTTTGCCATAAAATGAACCAAAACTTTCAAATGCTTTAGGCGGAAAACACGAATCATATTGTTCGAATTTCGTAGTATCAGTCAAAGACATGAATTGTAACTTATCGCAGTCTTGAAACCTTACTTCCATTTCCATTACAATGTGATCCAGTACTTCATAAAACAAAATTCTGTATTTTCTTCTAATGTCATTTGTAAGGCTAGCGTATTCCCGCTTAGGGCGCTTAGAAATATCGATTTGTGTTATTTCTATTTCCTTAGCCTTTTCGAAGAGTGTATCAAAGAAATTGTCATTCCTTTTCCTCTTTAATAGTTCAATAGTTTTATTTATTTTTGTAACACAATAATTAATATCCAATGATTTCTTTGGGAGAACATCAAATAATATGTCAGAGAGAGTGAGAGAGAGAGAGAGAGAGAAAATATTATTAAATATTGCAACTAAAAGTGTGAATTCAAAATTGTTGAAATCGTTTAAAAACCGACGGCCAAACCGTTCACATGAAGTTCAGCGGCTGTTTGCGACTGAACTCTTCACTTGCGCGATTCACCGTGAACCGATTGTAGATATTGACGTAGGCGTTACCATGGCAACGGCATACATTCTCCACGACCACAAGATATGTAATAAATACAATAAAATTAATAAGATTCGGAACAAATATTTACAAAGAAATTGCAAAATTATGACGTTTCAAGTCAATTGTCAGTCATGGATTCCTAGACTAACTGTTTTTTTTTGCTAATGATGCAATGAAATACATGCAAAATGCATAAGCCGGTAAGTGTTTTAGAATATTTCTTCCATAACAAGGGTTAGAATGTTAACTTTCTACTATCAAAATTGATTTCAGACTTGTGAAATTCCGTAGTGGTCGTAGAGAAAAGATTTTTTATGTTCACTTGTCGGACTGCATTTAAAATTTAAAATTTTGTTTGTTTTCACTAAGCTTATTGGATCTACGAGTATGTATGCCATAAATAAACGACTCTTAATAGGTGTAATGCCGATAAATAATTTGTTACGTAATTTATAAATATTCGCAGTTGAATGAAAATTTTAGGTGAAGAGGTACTTCATCTACTTCACTTGGCGAGCCGCCACTTAATGTGTTACGGAAAAATCAGACAGAAAGTCTAAAATAAATTTTGATACAAATATTGAAAATTAAAGAATTTAACAGAATCTGTTTTTTTTTATTTAAATAAGCGTCTTCCCCACGATTTTTATAAAATCGTTGCATTCCCGAGCATACCAGGGACTTTCTTTTTTAATTGTTTCGAGTTCCGAAAATAGAAAATTTGTGGAGACCCGGAAACCCTAGTCACAATGTAAGAGATAAATATTATAATTAACATATTCATTAAATTTCTTCTCTTTTAAAGAACATTCCGACTTTAGAGAATATTATACTTTCTTTAATAAAATACAAGTTAAATTTTTTTGCGGACATCAACTGGCCCCGTTCAGTACGGCCCACTGGGAAAATGTCCGGTGTCCCGACACTGAATTAAATATTTTAGTAGTACGTCTACAACAAATTAATATTTGTTTATTACATATAAATCTGAAAATAAAAAATTACAATTATGTTTTATTTTTTCATTGGGCGAGACTAAGACGCGGTTTTCCAAGCATTTCTAAGTACTGAAGCCCTTGATTTATTCTACACCCTCGCAATGAATTTTGCCTTTTGTATTGGATTGAAAAGGCAGGTGCCTACTTACGATCCTCTTCTTTATGAACTATAGGACTCTAATGGCTATTATATTAGTTATGTTATTTCTTTGGCTTGTTAGAACGGAAACGTATGTCGGTTAGTTACTGTAGTCTTTTGTTTTGTTAGGTTGGAAGTCTCTACCAATGGTAGCTTTTGTCAATTCCTTCGTTTTGTTAGATTTAATGTAAATAATGGAGATTTGTTAGGTTAATTACTATGTTTTGTTCTGTTGGAAGGGATTAATACGGTTTAGATACGCTGATTTGTTTTTATTACATTGAAAGTAACAACAGCTGTTAGTAATGTTAATTCTTCTGTTTTGTTAGATTAGAATGATTACCTGTTGTTATTTACATCACTCTTTGTTTTAAATAGGTTGGAACTGATAGCTGGTAGTTACGTTAATTCTTTTGTTTTGTTGAGTTGACAGTGATTTTCAATTCTTACCTGCGTTATTCTTTTTTTATGTTAGGTTAGACGTGAGTATTGCCTGTTAGTGTCGATATTCTTTTGTTTTGTTAGGTTAGAAGATACGTACGGAGATTTGTAAGGTTGTGTTAATTCTTATGTTTTCTTAAATTACAATAAAAATTAACTGTTATTTATGTTATTCTTTGGTTTACAAGTTGGAGGGGAATAACGAGGGATTTCTTTTGCTTTGTTAGGTTGAAAATAATTTTTGATTGGTAGCTGCGTTAGTATTTTGTTATGTGAGGTTATGAGTGAGTAACGGCAGTTAATGTGGATATAATTTGGTTTTGTTATGTTGGAAGTAACTTACGGCCATGGTTTATGATTAATTCTTATGTTTTTTTAGATTAGAATGCGTACTGTCTGGAATGTAGGATATTCTTTGGTTTAAAAAAGTTGGAAGTGAATAATTGTGGTTACTTGCTTAAAGCTTTTGATTTTGTTGGTTGAAAATGATTATTGATTGTATCTGGGATATTCAATTATTACGTGAGGTGGTTGTAGTTTGTAGGTCAGCGCGTTATACTTCTACGTTGAAGGTCTGGGGTTCACTTCTCAGTTCACGAACTTCGAATTTTTAACGGCCGTTCTCCTTCGCAAGACAATGACAAATCAGCGATCTTCTCTGAAGTAGAAGTAGTTGCACTTCTCGCAGATCGGAACCCACGTTAAGTTGTAGGTCTTCTATGTCTGTGGTACTTTAACACGCGCAACATAGGCATAACTCAAAGAAAAAGAAGACGTAAGATTAGGAATAAGTGGTGACCGTTAGGTTGATCTTTCGTTTGCAATTAGTATTTATTAGCTGTATAAATAATAGAAGAATTGTTATGTGGACGCAGTTCAAGATTCAAATAAAATTCGCCTATTAACATTTATAGCAATGCGTTTGCACCAATTAAACTTACACCGGGAGAGTGTGTCAAAGCAAATTACATTTTGTTGTTAGCGTGACAATCGCAAAATCAAGAACAACCGTATTAATTGCACATAATTTCTCTTATTACAATTATTATGCATTACTTGACGCAGTTTAGGCGGCGCCCATTTGATCAAGCTCTGGGGAGCGGCATAAAATGTGCTAAATATTTAATCTAGCACGCCACTGCCTGGATGATTCCACAAATTGTTCGACAGCACGCGAATGCTTCAATTTCGCTCGCAATACGGGTACTTTACCCGTAACTAATTGCAGGTAATAAGTTTTACAAGAGACGCTTTTGTTTTTAATATTGTTGCAGCGCGATTACATCGTAATTAGCGTGGATGTTAATTTAAAGCCGATTCGCAATCTAAACACGGCCATGTGTGATTTATATAAGGGATTTGCAGGTAAATATTAGCTCAGGATTACCTGTTTCTCTTAATTACGCTCCGGAGTTAATCGTACCAGAATAGTGACGGTAATCGTAGGAAAATGTTTGTTAATTCAATAATAGCTTTCTTGTTATATGAATTGCTCGTAAAAGGTACAATTTGGGCAATCGATCGGCAGTTTTGTGTATTTTTATAATCAAACAGAAAATTACTATTTACGTCAAGTACCAACTACGCCAATACCACTTTTACCATGTTAGTCTTTGAATCTTTGTCTCTTATTTATAAGAAGGAAAGGAAATTAATCTCTTCCCAGTATTTGTGAGATTGGTAAGCAAATATCCGGTCTTTATGAAGTGGCTTTTGACGTAACAATGTAAGGAGGCAGTTCAATATAAATTCACAGCTTTTTTCCGAAACTATCTATAATAAAAGTACAAATAGTGGAATTAATTTCATTTTTTTAATGTTGGGATGAACATAATTTAGTGATGGGCAGTTAGGCCTAAAAATACTTTCTACTGATGCCCAAAATTTTATTACGATTTCTACGAATGCCTCTCTACTCAAAATTGAGTCTGTAAATAGACAAACACTTAAATTGTTTAAGAAGTTTAATATAATTCAAAATCATGTAGTGTATCTGTATTTTCATCCATTGTTTGTAATTCAACTGTGTCGTTTTTATCTCGTGTATTGCACGTTGAACTGTTATTTTAATTTGTTACTGAATCTTAAAATGCGTGGCCCAAAATTGTAATTACATAGTTGAAGAAAAATGCTGATACAGCTAGTAAAAATTATTGGAAAAACTTACATTCATGCTTCCGATGATGAAAACCCACGGACGGAATGTGGCCCAAGGGGTGGAAGGATGTGCGTAGCAATACAGTAATGATTTCAAACACATCTAAGTTGTAGTTTTTGATAATAATTAATAACAACTGAAGGATTTTATTTTCGCAAATCATATTTATAAATCTTGTTTTAGAAACACGAACATGCACTTAACGTTAATATAATATTTAAGTGCATGACCACTCCATTAATTCTACAGGTGTACAGGATTTTAACATTAAAAGCAATACCACGTTCTATGGTATCAGGCAATGAACTTGAACACTATTGTAAAATGGAATTACTGACAAAATTGATTATTATTTATTTTATGTGATTTCCTGTTAATAACTTTTAGTAGATATTTCTTTTAGGACGCTGTTATTTAAAGCTAATTAAAGGTCCTTCTAAAATGCGTATGAAATATTTGTGTTTTTTTGAGCTGGTGATTTCCGTCTTAGGACAATATCACTTTTGATAGATTTTAAAGGGGAGGGGGGGCAAGGTACTGTGGCTCAATATACCACAGTGTTGTAGTTTTCAATTAAACACAACTTGTTATTTATAAAGTATTTTATTTTAACAATTTTAATGTTGCGAGTCGAAACTGACTTGCTTTGAAGAGTGAAAAATTTCAACTAACTGGTCACCACACATTTTGTGACCAGTAAAGGTGGCATCTACCCTGATCATATTACAAAGAGAATGCCGTCCTTATTTTTAGGAAACCCATCGGCTGCACTCATGTGGTTACAATAAATTATGCCAAATAAGTGAACGCAACATACCGCCCCCGTTGAAAGGCAGGCTTTCAACAAATAAACACCTTAAATTACGTACATTCTACCATAGTTAACAAGTTATTACACGTTACAAGAACACAATATAAATGCATGATTATGAAAACTAAATTACCAACAGAAAGAAGAAAAACAAAATGAAACACTGATATAACACTTTCAGTTTAAATCGTCATTGTCGATTGGCAGCAAACAAAGTTTTGTTGTTGCCCGTTTCACAACACCATTTTTGGTTTTAACTGTTGCCGCCCGAATAACACCATCCCGTCCTGGGTGAACTTCAACTATTCTTCCTAATAACCACTGTAATGGTGGCAGTTGGTCATCCTTCAGGATCACCATAGTGTTGGGTCCTAAATTGCAGTTTGAATAATGCTGCCACTTTTTCCTTGTTTGTAATTGGACGAGATACTCTGATGACCACCGTTTCCAAAAGTGTTGCAGTAATTGCTGGACACGTTGCCAGCGAGATAATCGGTTCATCTTTATTTGAGTTATGTCTGGTTCTATAGGAGCAACCAGTGAGTCTCCAATAAGGAAGTGGCTTGGGGTAAGGATAGTAAGGTCATCCGGGGTGTCGGATAAAGGAGTTAAAGGTCGGGAATTTAAGCAGGCTTCAATTTGCGTTAATAATGTGTACATTTCGTCATAAGTAAGTAAAGCCACTCCGATTATTCGTTTCAAATGGTGTTTAACCGACCTAATACCAGCCTCCCACAATCCTCCGAAATGAGGTGACCTGGGTGGTATAAAAATGCCAAGTTATATTGTCATTGGCTAACGATTCGATTACCCCGGTATTAAAGGTTTGATTTGAAAATAATTTCTTAAGTTCTAGGTTTAATTCGCGG
>JABXWE010026816.1:0-54213 GCA_014611495.1 Limonius californicus | reverse complement strand
TTAGATTATGATTTTCATGATTTTATGCATTAATTGTTAAATTTTGGAAATTTTGTATATTTAAATACTTGTAATTTTTTTTAATTCAAATCTTGTCATATTTGGTACTAAAAGAACCGTAATTTTATGAAGATCATAAATATGAATTTAGTTTTTCGAATCATAATTTATTTTTCTTGTATTTTGTAAATTTAAAATGTTAATTAACAATTGAATCTGTAAACAATAATTCTACGCAATTTGATTGGTCCATTTTAAAAATTAATTTGCGCAAAATGTTCATTTTGGTATGTTTTTGGGAAGTTAGTTGTTTTCTGGTATTTGAAGCAGAAGGACGCTTTTTCTGTTTCTCTGTAAATAAAATTTTGTTATTAAGGATCAAATTCGTTTAAAAATAGGCGTGGTTTCAATCTTGTTAAAAATAAAAATCTTCGCAGTTAATAATTATAAAAATTATAAAGTGTAAATAATTGTCAAATAATTTAAAACATTGTTAAGTGTTAAGTGTTATTTAAAATTAAAATTGCTTTTTATACCTGAAGTATGGGTTTACATTGAGTTATTTCTTTCAACGTCCATAACCTAAAACAAAACGTGAAATTAAAGGTGCATTCATTATCACAATTTAAAGAATAAACAACTTACCGACAACAAGTGATAAAAGTATAATAACATTTGGAAGTGTTCACTGGAAATTACACAACACTTTATTTAAATAATATAATAGTTTGCACGAGTACGAGGCTGGATGTGCTACGAGAAGTGGAGCTGTCTGGATAAATTTGGCGGGATTTTGGCTGACGGTGCATTCCAGGAGATTTGAGTGTACAGTCAACGGCAACATTTTTGATGTACACTATACTTCAAAAGTTTGGATTAAGATAAGTCAACTCTGATTTAATATTAATATTTGTGAAAATTTTTATTGATGGAACTTTGTGACTATCATTAAGCGAGGCCACGAACTTAAAAACCCTGAGATGTTTATAATGTTTATATGCTAGTATTTTTAATTAATATTATTGGCGTAACCAACTTAAAAGTTTCATTTTTGAGCTAGCCGAGGTAAAGAAAAATCAAAATTAAATTTGTTTGAATAAAATTTATTTATATTATATTACATATATAACATTTATTTATGGCTTGTCAACGTGGGGCCATTTGAATTATTTTTTTATAATAAATATAATACATAGCAATATATATCATTTGTTTTCAAGGCTAAAGTGATCAAATATTGATTTCAATTCAACAAGCCTCTTACAATTCATATTTAATTCAGGAAATAAATATTCGCATATGTGTTAGTTGTTCCAGCGCCTCGACTTTTGTAGTAAAAAAGAAATAAATATTTTCAATTTTAGCTATAATTTATATTTAAATTTAATATAGTAGAATTTGATTTAAAACATAAAAATGGACAAAAAAGAAAAGTGGGGTATCTAATATTGGTTTAATGGATTTTGAATATAAGTAATAAGTATATAATCTAATTCTACAAACTACTTTTAAATTTCCACATCACACTATTTGTTAATAAACATGAGATCATAGATGGACCATAGACCACGGCTTATACATGTATAGTAGTACTTACATTTGGCTTTTAGTGTCATAAAGAATGGAGTAGTTCATGTTGAAACTGTACTTTTGAACGCATGTGTTTTAAATTCAAGTAGCTCTGTAATAATTGATTAATGCATTCCCTATAGTTAAGTCGGTAACGGTAAATTAATAAAACCTTGAAAACATACCAATGCCGTATTCACTAACACGAAAGCCTATAAGACACATTGAATATTATTTATTATAGCCATCGAAATTTGTAGTCTAGAAACAGAAAGTAATTAAAAACTCGCTATCTATACGGGTTACCTTTATAATTATGTTTTATGGCAGTTTTAGTCTAGGCCTTATTAACTTTCGATGTGGGTAGCGTAATTCAAAAGTCATTAAAGTTGGGATCGTTAAGGAAAGTTGGTCGCTTTCACATTTTTATCAAACGGAAATAATAAAATTTCATCTACCTGTTTTTACCCCGACCTGTCGACGAAATTAATGATTTGACACTTAGTTCTTCTCAAGGCTCAAGTTCCATTCGCTATTGTCTCTAGGACTCCAATATATCATTTCATATCTCTTGAAACTGTTCTCCTCCAGAAGGATAATTCTGAAAAATGTCTGTTTCGTATCTATAATTTATTATAACCCCCTTCGTCGTGTACTTCTTGGTTGGCCGGATGCTTTACAAGTGTCGGTATAACTCTGTGAAGCGTTTGAATTAACATCGAGGTAGCTGTTAACTATGAATTTAGGGTTATTTCAGGACTCGAATAAGAACAAAACCGAATACTATTTGCATAATCCTAAGTATGTACGCAATGTTCTTTCAGTAGTCTGTTTATTTTTACAGCGGGCTTGAATGTAGCAGCTTGTGAATGTGCCAATTTGTTTTCTTTTAATTTATTTTAGGGTTTATTGAAACCTTCCCTGAAAGTGAATTTGAAAGGGAATGTCTTTATTGCAGTCGCCGGATGTTTAACTAAACTACCACCACGTAACGGTGCTGTTAATCCCTAAATTGCTTTTTACTTCCTCATCCAACGATCATTTTTATAGAAGTCCAATGTAGATTAATATAATATTTTCTGTTTTCTAGATAACTCTTGCAAGTGTTATGTCTTACAATGGTCCACAGATTCAAGATTTTTAAAGATTAATATAATTGGGAAGCTTGGAGGCAAGTAGACGTTTTTGATAAATATTTGGTAGTTGTTTCTGGCATTATCACGATGAATTCATATTAATACCTACGGCAAAACGATAGTAATAATTTCAACAGGATTTATTAGTTTGCCCATTCATTAAGCGTGTATTATCTAAGTTTCAAGCATCACCATCGAACTGTGAAACTGTTATTATATTACTTAACGCCAATTCATGGTTATGTTCAAATAACTGTTTAGAATAGTTACATTTTTCTGGGTGTTTATATTTATATGAGCGTATATATGTATTCTTCGGTTTCTAACTACTGTCTGTCCTATACATACAGAATTACACGGTAAACAATGTAATTTGTAAATATCCCAATTTAAAAAATTATTAGCTGCATCTTTTGCGATGAATAATGCAATATCGGCGACGGGTGTTATCCATTATCTGGGTGGTCTATATTTAAGGAGGTTGTGGAGTTGCAGCGATTTTTATAGTTCATGATAGTGTGCTAGTAGTCACGACCGTTAATGTTTTTTCAATAAATATTTCGGTTTAATTTTTTGTTAAGTCTTTAGATTTCAAACGACTAGAATATAAATATTTTAATCAAGTAGGGGTTAGATTAGTTATTTTGTTTCGCGCTTTTTTTAAAAGAATATGTGAAAAAAGGATTATTTAAAACAATGCTTATTTTGTTCATCATGCGACTTCCTTCGATGCGCTGATTTAACTTCACTACAGTACATTTATTTTAAATAACCAAAACGTCAGATATTTCACCGCGCGACGGTTGAGTTGGGTCGCACTTGGTCATTTATCGTATCGTATGGTGTATATTTATAAAATGAAAGTTACTTATGATTTGACTAGGCTTTAAAATGGCAAATAAGAAAATAAATATTATTTTTCCTTATAATTAAGTACTGAAAGTGTATTTTGTTGTAAAAATTACTTTACTGTTAATAATTTTAATATTATTGTCGGTTGTATCACCTAAATATGGAATTGATTTCCATTTAAGTTGTATGTATGTAAGACAATTTTTTTGAATTGTTAATTTTTAATGGTCGTATAATTAATATGTTCATTAATTTTATGTCGTAGTCATTACTATGTGCAATTTGTTTAATAATTGAAATTTCTATGGTGTAATTAATGTTATCTAAAGAAATTATTAAAGCTCTGTGTATCAACAATGTATTCGGTGTTAATTTTATGTATTAAACGAGTCCTATGGTATTGTATCTGGTATTGTAATATCTGTTTGTATAAATTTTCTATAAATAGAGTATTCCTGTTGCGTTTAAGATTTAATTTGTAATTTTAAATCTAAATAATTAATACATGGCATCGTTATGTTTATAATGTAAATCTAATTTTCTGGTTGTAGGGGACTAATAAATGTTAGAAAATTACCACTAAATTAAAATAAGCTATCTAAACGTGCTAAAATCCATTTATATAACTATACCAATGAAATAAATTTTTAGATTGATTTGATTTCAAAATTCAATATTCTAAATTTACATAAATACATAAACAAAACATAGAAAGAAATCAAGATGCTGATCGCCATTCTAACAATTTTGTAAAAATGCAGACGATCTTACAAAATATCGAGACAAACATTTAACGGAGATCGATACTGATATTTTCACGCAACAAAATTTAAGTATTTATGTCTATCCAAACATAATTATTATGCATGTTGGTAATACTGTTATTTGCAAAAGTAGCTTCGTCGGTACATAAAATATTGGAAGCAAATTTAGGTTTTCTGCAATTTTTTTCTCGGTGTGAATCAAGAAAATACAATTCTTGAAACATAATCAGAAGCAGTAAGGGTTTGCACCCGTTGTATATGGTACGGATACAGTTGTGTACAGTAAACAAAACTTATAACTTAAATTTATTTTGTTTAGTATGATGAATACTATACGTGTGTAAATCTAACCTTTCTTCTACACACCTTGTGTATCATCGAAATATAGAATCAAATATTTAATGTCATCAGAATAAGCTTTCTGATAAAATTTCCAATTGGCAGTTGACGTTTCTGAAGATAAATTTGATCATAAAATAAAGTAAGCTTGATTTAATGCAAAGAATGTGTACCTGGTATGAAAAGTTCCAGTGTCTAGGCTGTATATACAGAATTACATTGTAAATAATAATCAATTTGCCGGTATGGTTTAGTGTTCTCCGACATTGACATGATTGAAAAATGTGGAGGAGCCCCATGCGTACACCACAGAATAACATTATCATTCACGTGCGCTTTTTCCAATAGTGTGGAAAAATGTTATTCAAGAAATCAAGATGCAGATAACCATGCAAACGATTTGGTAATGATATTGGCCCTATCAGACGGTCTTCCAAATACCCAGTCAAACATTTAACGGAAATGGATGCATAAATAGGGACTAAAACAATCACCAGATTGCGATTGCGTCCACCCATCACAAACAATCCAACACATAGCAATCTGTTCAAGGAGAGCATTCGAAGGATCCATGCTAGACCTCCGTGAAGCAACACTGGAAGCGATAGAGGGGCACAAACAACTTAATATAATACTTATCACCATACCACATTATCGTATTATCATTTAAATTCTACTAACATATTGTATCCTTACGCCATACGACATCTTTTTTTTTTAAGAATCGTGGAGTTGCCAAAGGCAACTCCAAGATTCCCATCCCTCCCAGCTTATCCCGGCTCAGGACATTTCGTGCTATTCACAGGTCTAATATGCCCCACCCTTGAAAAACCCCATGCCCCAGACACCACAAACACCCTGGGAAAGTGCAGTGCTCAGGATTCGAACCTGAGCGACTTTGGTAGAATAACTCCGAAGCCAAGCGCTGCGACCATTACTCTACCGCGGTCCCCATACCATACGATATATATATATATATATATATATATATATATATATATAAAATAGAAATCAATGCTGATGTCTTCACGCAATAACAATTTTCGTGTACCAAACATGGTTATTATGCAGACATCGATAATTAAAATATTGGTAGTAAACTTTGGCTTTTCTCAGTATGACTCTACAATCACCATTCTTGAAGCATAGTCAGAGAGAGTAAGGGCTTGTACCCCCTGGATATGGTACGAATAAAATTTGTACAGGAAATAGAAATAACAACATAAATTTAGTTTTCATGGCAAATGAACAGCCTACTGTCGCAGTTTATTCGTCAAAATATAAAATGGTCCCTATATTTGTAACAGTTGTTTTGTGTATATATTATGCTTATTAAATTTTTTTGTTTGGTTTGATGAGTACCTTACGTGGGTATCAGACATTTATATTTTAAACGCCGAATCATCGCAATACAATTAGAACAAGTTTGTCAAAGTGAGTTTTCTGGTTCCATTTAATAAACTACGATAAATCTTAGAATGCCATTATTTTTAATGATTAAATATATTTTTAATTATTAGAAAGCTAATTATTACAATTCACCTAAAGCGAAAACGCGGAAATCGGAAATGTATGTCACAGTAACGTTGGAATCCATATAACATTTCCTATTTTTTCATTACGGCTTTATATCATTATATAATCTCATGGAGGCCGTAAAGCACAAACGAACATGAATGAAATTGCTGTTCATTGACCCATTCATGCTAGAAATAAACCGCAGTAGACAATGACAAATCAGGTACGTATCGCATGCGTTTGTGCGTGATAACTAACTAACGGTGCCTTTTGATTTGATTATACGAAAGTCACAAAAGCGAAATTAAAATATTGCGTAGAAAGTAAATTTCAGCTCGGAAGTTTAATAATTACGAATTTGCGTTGGAATTCGAATGAAAAACGAGAAAAATAAAATCAGTAACAAAAGAAGCTCGCGATGGCGTGAAGAAAAATGTGCGAGAGGCAGAAACTGATGCCATCTAACTTCATAGATCACTCATGTCAAAACGATCTGATGATCCAACACCAGCGCTCTCCTTCAGTTTACTTGCTTGTTCAGATAGAAAATTGCCTAACTTTAATTGGTTATAAGAGAATCCCTGAAGCTACGACGAAGACGGACGACTTCGGTGTAGCTTTACGTACTCTTAACTTTTTTGTTCGTGTATCAATATTAATTTACTTATCAGATGGAAGAATAAATCATTAATAAAAGAAATTTACATCCTTAAATTTAACAACGAAAATATATTATAGGAAACGTTTTAATTAATAACTGCGTGTTCATTAACATGTCGTAAATTAACGTGACGCAATTAAGAATTTCAAAATGACAAAATATTTATGAGCAAAATTTACGAGCCGCTTACTTATTTTATTACTCGAATTCTTTCCTTTCAGATTAGGTTTGTTTCTATTAAGAGAAATGCCGAAGGAATTTATTAAAAATTCTAGCCAATAAAAATGTTTGACAGGTTCCTCGTTACGCCCTTTATTCATATGTATTGAGTTTTTTGGCCAGTCCGTTTGTGTTTCCAAAGCTCTTTTATTCAAATTTACAAAGTTAATTGTCATGTTTAGACTGCAGATGTTTAAGCAACTGCTTATTTGCCTGTGATAGATATTCCGAAATAATAATTGAAAGACACATATTTCATGCAATTTTAAAGCGATTGAGTCTGTACTATAAATGCTTACTGTGCTTATTTTAAGGATCTTATGCTAATTTTTTTATGTACTTATTAATGCTTATGTGGATTCATTAATGCACCTTCTTGGGTTTTTGAAGCATATAAATTCCAAAAAGAGAACGCGACCTCGATGCGAATACGCACTGTCCAGTTGAAGTCACAGTGAAATGCGGTCCGATTTGCCGTGTGGTCGAACCCCGACTGAGGCGACCGTATTTCACTTAGTTAAGTTTAGGGCGCATGTTGCTTGAATGGATAGTATATAAGGGACGCCTGCACCCCTCCGAAGTAATGTGAAAGCGATTCGGGGGGTTAAATTTCCTGTGTAACTAGTAGTATTTTTCTAGAAAATTTATTTATCTTGTTTCTGTAAGAAGACTAACAAAATAAGTTACACTTTCCTTAGACCCTTCGAAAAAAGATAAAAAAGATTTCTTTCGTGCACTTCTCACTGAAGTGCGGTTATATATATATTATAATGTTTTAATGAGGGACCTACATATGAGCCCCACATTGAAGCTACAAAAAAATATTACGTTTGAAAAAAAAAGGAGAATATAGCTTTGCTTGTACCAGTAATAAAGATGATCTCCGTTTCATATGAAAAGAAAAAAATATTAGCATATTATTACAGTCGTTGAAACAACACAAAGAGCACACTTTAAAAATAAACTTTAGAAGAACTCTTATGTCAGGGTTTATAATATAAATTTTGGAAACTGCTGTATAACCTTTAAATTGGCACTGGTTAAATAATCAAGGTGAAGGATACAAGGTATTAAACATGAACTTATAAAATATGGATGCAACAAAGAAACTAATTAAATGCTATCGAATTATCTAAGTTTTGTTCTTATATAACGTTAAACAACTTTAACAATTAAATGACAAAGTTAGATGAAATAAATAGTAAGGTCGAAGCTCTTCACATAGAAACACTTGCTTATTTCCTTCTGGTGTTGGTAAAATTCACTAGATGAAATTAGGATGGCACTCTTGCTGATCTTGAACTTCAAAACGGAAGTCCATCACGTGTTGATTTGTTGAGTGCCTCGCAGAAAAACTTTGGACTGAGTATCTTCGTATTCGTAAAATCGTTTCACAAGGTAAACCCAAATATTATTTACTTGTGATGTTCAAATATACCAATAAACCCATAAATACGTTGCACCTTTATATATTCTGTTTAAATTGTTAATCCCAAACTTACCTCACTTTCCAAATTGTATTTGATTTGATGTGACTTAATTGTGATTTATTTTAAATTAAATTAAATTCGACTCCCATTTCAGTTGCAGTTCCAAAATATTATGCAATATATGCAAAATGTGTCATATTTTAATTGCATTTCATCAGATACGGATACATATGAAAGCATTGTGTTGGCATATCTGTATTTTAGAGTACTTATTTGCTTAAAATCCGTGCTGTAGTTGTCAGTGCTAACATTCCATGGCGGGCGGTAGCGAATAAATGTATTAAAGAGTTGTTAGAAAGATGTAGCAACCGCCATATGAGTAAGTCAACTCCACTGAAAAATAATCTGGATAAGCCTAATTCCCTTATTCAGCAAATTAGGAAACATAATGCGGAAATACTTATTTGGTTCGCCGCTGATAAAGCTACAAATATATACATATATTTCAGCATTACAAGCCTTAAAGGCTCTTAACTTCAAGTTTCTTAATTATGTTTTTCCACTTTGTCCTGTTCATAGTCATAGCTATCCATTCTTCAACCGCCAAACTTTATGTCTTTCACTACTGCTTCCTGCCATTCCTTTCTAAGTCTGCCTATTCCCATATTGTCTCCTTCACCTCCCAAAAGTAACTGTTTCGTATTTCTATATTCCGGCATACGCATTATATGGCTCGACCATCTTGCTCTTTGTGCTCTAACTACATTTGTTTGTTTTGGGTACCCGTATAGGTCCTCTGTCTCTAACTTCATCTTTTGTTCCTCCTAATATTATCCTTTAAATTTTCCTTTCCCATATCTCTAGTTCGCTTCCATTATTTTGGTTAATTATCCATAACCCATAACCATAAAGGATTGAAGCCCGAACCACCGTTCTGTACACTCTGGTTTTCGATTTCTTGACAATGATTTGGATTTTAGCATTCCTGCTAAAGATCCTGCTGCTCTACTTCCTTCAGTTACCGTTTATCTATCTTCGTGTCTTCACTTTTGTTGCTCGTTATTGTTACTCCTATACAAACTTGTCTATTTTCCCAAAACAATATTCTTTCTCGTTCTCTCCTTTCAACTTCGTATCTATTTCTTCCGTCTCCATTTTTATCGTCAACTCCAGGTATTTTGATTTCTCTTAGTTTATTACCATTGTCTTTCGATTTTGCTTCAACTTGCTTAACAATTTTCTTCATTTCTACTTTTGATCTTGTTATTAGCACTACGTCATTCGTATACGCAATTGCTTGATGTTTACTGTTAAAAATTAGACTTCCTGTTTGTATTTTAGTTTCCCTCATTATATTTTCTAGCACCAAGTTAAATAACAGTGTAGAAAGCGGGTCTCGCTCTCTGAGCCCTTTTCTTACGTTGAAAACCTTTGACGCCATTCCGTCTACTCTTATCTTCCCAAGTGTTCCTTCTAAGGTTATTTTTACCAGGTATTATTTTGCTTGAGATATGTAACTTTTCCATTGTTTGATATATCTTATTTCTATTTATTGAATCGTATGCTTGTTTGTAATCTAAAAATAATATGTGTATTTCTAGTTTTTGGGCTAAACTCTTTTCTTGTATTTGTATGACCATAACAATCTGCTCTATAGTCGATTTTCCTTTCAGAAAGCCCCCTTGGTATTCTCTTACCTCTTTGTTAGTGTAACTACTCAGCTTGTTTCTAATCATTAATGCCACCACTTTATAGGTCACGTCCAGGAGTGCAATTCCTCTGTAATTGTTACATATATTTTCCCTCTTCCTTATGAATGAGACATATCATTGCATATCTCCATTCTTCTGGAACCTTCACCTCATCCCATACGTTAGAAATTAGTTTGTAAATTCTATTTTGTAGCTCTCCGCCATTACGTTTTAGAATTTCTGCTATGATTCTATTTTCTTCCCCGCTTTTATTGTTTTGTAAAAATCTTATTACTTCTTTTATCTCCTGTTCCGATGGCTTATCTACTACACTTCGTTTTTCCGCTTCCGGCATGTACTCGTATTCTTGCCTCCCCTATTTCTGTTATCTTCTACTTCTAACTCTTCATTTAAAAGTTCTTCGAAATGTTCAGCCCACCTTTCTAATTTTTCTTGTGTATCTCCTACTATTGTGCCGTCTTTTTTCTTAAAATATGCGCTTTCTGAAGGGTACGTTGTTTTACTCTTCTTAAAACTACAGAAGCTGTTTGAAATTATATGCCAAATTTTTTAGTAAAACAATTATCGCAATTCAATTCAACTAGATCATAACTTAACATAACTAAAGTTTTACTTCGAACAAGTAGTCAAACTATTACTTAATTTGTTAATGTTTCTGTAAGATTTATGGATCAAATTGAATCTAAGCATGTGATTTAATTATCTATATCGATGCAGCTTCACAAATGTTAGCCGCCAAAAAGATTATGCGGACATTTTACCTAAATTTGATCCCTCTTAGGGACGAAAACCTCCGGATAAAAAAAACCGACAAGGAATTTGCAATTTTTAGAAAGTGGTAATAAATAACCAAATAACAGAAGTTATAGTACAAAGATAGTAATTACCAATTAACAGATAACCTAACCTAACCTAACCTGTAAAAGCGTTATTCGAGGATAGCATAAGCACAATATAGCCTACGTCAAACAAGGGCAATGCTTGTCAGAACCAATATACCCCTTAGACAAGGGTGTAGTCTATCTCCTATTTTATTCAATATTTTTGTGGAAATAGCCTTAAGAGGGTGGAAAAGATCATGTGAACGAATGGGCTTACCTATAAATGACATACACCTCTATACAATTAGTTTCGCCGATGATCAGTCCATAATGGCGCAAGATTCTTTCGACATGGAGTTTATGTTAAAACGATTATACATAGAGTATAAGAAGTGCGGGTTAGAAGTATGTTTAGAAAATACGGAGTATCTTGCGGTGAATACTGATGCGAAATTTGAAATCTTTGTAGATGACAATGTACAAATTAAACAGGTGGATAAATTTAAAAACTTAGGGGTAACAATAGATGGAGATGGAATTGGTAGCCAGGAAATACGTAACAGAATTCAAAAAGCTAGGAATGTAATACGAGCCCTAAATAGTATTTGGTGGGACAAGAACATAAGTAGCACAAATAAACAACGAATCGGGCAAACAATGGTGGAAGCAGTTCTGACATATGGATGTGAAATGTGGAGTTTGAAGGAAGAAGAAAAACGTACACTGATAGCAGTAGAAATGGACTATCTACGCAGAAGTTCCGGAACATCAAGACTACAACGAGTCCGAAGTGAAGAAATCAGAAACAGAATGAAAGCAAGAGAAACAATTGTAGACAGAATAGAAAAGAAAAGTTTGAAATGGTTTGGACATGTACTTAGGATGAATGAATCAAGATTACCAAAGCGAGTGTTCGAATGGAAACCGCCAGGGAGGAATAGAAGGGGTCGGCCCCAAAAGTCGTGGAATGAGGGAATACGACGAGCACTTGTAAACCGGGATATGGATGAAGGAATGGTGCAGGACCGGGTAGCATGGAGACTGGGATTGGGGATGCAGCGACCAGCTGTACAGTTGTTAATGTATTATATAATATATTGTATTATACATGTAATTAAACCCAATTATATATATATGTTAGCATAAGAAGATGCTATTACCATCTCTGCCAAAATACCCATCGCAAAATTCAGGAATTAGATTTGGAACAGAGGTACACGGAGGATGAGGGGTTTATAAAGTTTTGTGGAATGGTGTACGGTTTACCATTTTTTCCCATAGAAGTTGTTGTAGGGTTATGAATGATCTATTTTCCTGTACAACTATTTTATTTTAAATAAATGCCACGCTTTTAACAACCCAATTTTTTCTGCGTTTTTGAATGATAATTAATAAATTATTATTAGTAATAACATAACAATGATAATAATAATTATATAAGGACCCCATATAATTTGAGTTTTTTGTCCGGGGACTTTTTGTTGGGGGGAGGGGGTTCTATCTTAGAAAAGGTGTTAGTAACCTATTGTTTTTCTAATTAAAAGTGTGCATGTGTGTGCATTGATAGATTGGCAATTGCAGCAAAAAATATATATTTAATTGGTTTATTATTCTTATTATAACTGAATATGCAATTCTTTTTAATAGAACAATATTAGCTAATTATTCACAGCCATTTTTGTGTAGTAGGAGTAGTTGTTTTTAAAAGATTATTTCTGCTTAAAAAAATACCTTTTTAAGTTATGTTTATTTATGTCTATTTATGCATATTTCTGCTAATTTCTATGTTATTTTAGTACTTATTTTAAAGCTTATACTACTTATTTTAATTGTTATATCTGCTTAAAAATCCGCAGTCTAGTCACGTCCTTCCACTAGAGCTGATTAGCAAACATGAAAAAGCATAAACAGCATGATGTGTAAACTATCGGTTGAAATTGGGATATGCAATTTTAATTTTAATTTCGAATAACATGTCAAGGGTGCAATTCCAATCCAACAAAACATACAACGAGTTTTAAATTGGACAAAAAATAATATCGTGTTTATTACTCTCTTCGCTGTCCTTAAATTTAAATATACATTATACATACTGTTATTTCCGCGGTGAAAATAATTCTGTTCCAACAACCCTTCCATTTTTCTCGTCCGTTGAAGTTTAAATTATGTCCGATGAATTCGGCAAGGTGGTTTCAAATTGGATTAATTACAACATTCATAAAAACCGATTTCGTTACTGGATGAATTTATAGACATTCACATTTCGTTAATCGTTTCTAATTATGGCTTTTGTCGGAATCTCTAATCAAAGGAATTGTCGAGATAAATGTCTTAATAATTCACTACTGACTTATTAATTACTTAACTTACATAAATTATCAGATAACGATTTTTATCTCTGATAATTGAACATATAATAACCTTGTTATATATGAGAAGCGGTGATGGGAATGGACTGTCGTGATTCGAATTGCCTCATAAAATCAGGTTTTTTGTTTTGTTACAATTACCGCCGGATAAAAACTAAACACAAGTAAACCAAGCTAGTTTGGAGCTCCACAAAACTCATAACTAGATAGCGGCACCAGATTTGTTAGCAAGCAAAATGTCAATAAAATATATCTAATTGCTACTCCAAACCACCAGTTTGCTTCTGTGACCTGAGGGTGGTGAACGTGGAAGCATTGGGTCATCACATTCTAAAGGAACATAGTTCGAATACTGTAAGATACAAATCTTAAACGAAAATTTATAAAACGGTCATTTAACATAACGGATTTAATATAAGATCTTAAATTTACAGATAAATTACGAAAGAAAATTGCGTTTCCAACTCCGATTTTAATAATACGAAAAAATACATATATAGATTTTATTTGCACTTTTCAACACCTGTGTTAATTTTTAGAAAGCTTAAAAATTAAATTCTGAAATTTGGAAAAAACCATTAAATAAAATTTAATTAGGTCTCAAGGGAATTCTAAACCGACTTGGCAGTTGTATATTAAATGTCACTTTTACATAGGCAAACTATTATACTGGTTTCCGAATCCTAGGTTTTAGAGCCGCCTATTTGAACGTTGGAAAGTAAACTGCAACCATCGTATGAGACAGTACGCATAATATGAGACAAAATAAATTGGTTACAGATTGTTCTAATTGTAAGGAAATTACATATATTCAAACTGGTGTTATGTGTCTTATGTTTGTAAAGTGTAATAAAATGAAAATAAGAAAAATTAAGTCCACATCAATTATAAACGTAGATTGGTTTTACGCTATTTGTGCACTAGTTTTCGGAACTTTTTCACTTTATTTCAATCTTGAATACGATATCAAGTAGTTAAAAAAATCACAAGGTAAAAGGTTTACTGTTAACGTAAGCTCAAGTTGCCCTTAGTCTGCGTGCACGGCATCAGTTATTTGGTGACCTTACTACGTTTATACAGCGAAAAATGAAAGTATGCAACCAAAAATCTTAAACTGTAGTTATGTAGCATAACACGCAAAACACGAATTCGTTTTCAGAGCGACATGTGAACATAAAAAAACAGGGCGCGAACGCGATCGAAATAAAATCCCTAGTTTTTATGTAGTTTCGTATTTTAAATAGAAACTATGACATATTAAAAACCAAAATCTTAACTGTTACAACTACGTTACTCAACCTTACGAAAATATATGATTTTACTTTGTAAATTCTTCTTAGAGTGCTTTATCTCTTAGGAGACGTAGCGATCTTCTCTTATGCCTGTGTTGCGCGTTTTTAGAGTGTCACAGACATAGAGGATCTACAGTTTAACGTGGGCTCCGAACCACGAGAAGTGTAAACACTTCTACTCCAGAGAAGATTTGCTAGGTAGAATACCTCGCTGGTTTGCCAATGCCTCGCGAGGGAGAACGGCCGTTAAAAATCCGATGTTCCTGTGCCGGGAATTGAATCCAGGACCTTCAGCGTAAAAGTCTAACGCGCTAACCTCTAGCCCACGGCCGCATCCGCCTACGTAAATTATCAAAAAAAACTGCACTTTTTTAGTTTTTTAGAATTGGCTCTATCAATATTAAATAACAAGTATTTGATGACGTGCACGCAGACTAAGTGCAACCTGACTTTAGCTACGCTGTCAATAGAAAATACAAATTTTAGCTTATATTGAGTCATTTTAGTAACCCTTTAAGAAGCAAAAACTTTGCAAATATGATTTAAGTTTCTTCTTGTTTTTCATGCTTTTATCCGGTTCGGTGTTAATTATACGGTGCCGTTGGAAATACGTTGAAAATACAGTAAAAATGAAGTATAAATGCAATTCCTTTAAAACATCATCTATTAAATTAAAATGAAAACCTAGTAGGTATATTATTGAATTTTATGGCAGGGAATTTATTGGTTTATCTAGTTCCTTTCTCAAAACAGACCGAAGTCAGGCATTTGGTTATTTTTTTTGCTATTAGTTCGTTTTTGGATTTAGGTCTGGAGTTTGAGCTGGATAATGCATATTGTCGATGTTATTGGCTGCTATTCTTTATTTAGCTAGATTTACTCTAGAAGAGGGAGAATTATAATCCTGAAAAATAAAATTAAATTTTTGGTAGCATTTTATCCTTTAGGACTTGGGGTTACCATGGCGCGAAGATTGAAGAAAAATTATATCAGCCTCGAATTCGTAGCACAAGCGCATTTTGCAGAGAAATATTTATATTGCATGAGATAGAGACAGTATTCAATTTTAGAAAACTAATTACAAAAATCGAATTAAAGGAGAAAAACATAAATTAATGGGTTTTTCGAATAACTAACAAATAAGTGGTAGAAGTCGACATTGTCAGAATTCTTTATAAACCGTTGCCACAAAGTACCAAATATAAAATAATAATTGGTCACAGATATAGTAACGACTTAAATATACGTTGTTGCAACTAAAGTTATTCCCAATTCCGTTTTATAAATACTGTGAAGTGTAGTTTAAATTAATTTAGAAAATAATTAAAAAACTTAATTCCCGGAGTGTCACTAATACAACTAAAAATGGCATTGCACAATGAGTATTTCATTGGTCTGATGGTTGATGTGAGAAAATTTGATGTAATACATACCCGGTTTCGATTCCCGGCCAGGGACAGTTTATTTTTAATTTTTAAAATGTTAGCCCCTATCCAATTTGTTTTCACCTAACATTATTTTTCTTATAAAATTAATTTTATCTTACCTTTAGCCTTAAGAGTTGGTATTAACAAAGAAAATAGAGACCAGATTAGAAAAGCAATTGATAATACCCCTATTGTAACAAAAACTACAATTCAAAATGAAAAAAGTTAAAAAAACTGTACCTGGTCGGGCATCGAAACAGGGTCTGCCACAACAAAACTTCTCGCGCCAACCATCAGACCAATGAGACACTCGTTGCATGATGAAGTTTTAGTTATATTAGTGATACTCCGGGAATTAGGTTTTTTAATTATTTTATAAACGAATTTCAACTAAACAAATTAACGTTATAATGACTGCATTCGACAACAATTTATACAAACTAATATGTAATTGCAAAATGCTGCATTTAATAATATCTGGAAAGACAATTTTGTTTCCACTATATGATTTCCAGGTAGATGTATTTTTGTTTTATTTTATGTTTTACATTAATACCACACAAACAGGAATTGTCGGTTACAATTCAAAACATTTTTTAAATTATTTAGTAGAACTGATGAGGAGAACGATATTTAAAAAATGGAGCGTTACAGAGAACAAAGTTCTTAGTATTCCATACATCTCAAAATTTAAATTTTTGAAACATTTTTAAAAATTGTTTAGCCTCCTTGTATGAAGCAAAAAATAATTTTGACAGTGTCTATATATAGAGAACACTTCCTACTACAATTTGTCGAAAATAAAATTTTCTAATATTTCAAATAAGCGCGATATCAAGTTGATTCGTCTTAGCAGACTCACCCGGTATAGCAGGGAGCATTATAGTCCTGGCAAATAAAGTTTTTGTACTTTGAGGTATTTTGTAATGTTCGTTATCACAGAAATGACGTGCAATCTGCTACTATATTACCGATTGGGTGTTTAATTGTTGGAAGTTTCTATGCAGTACGGTAGAAATTATTACACAAAAAACCTTCACATATGACATTAAAAGTTGATTCATCACTAAATAGCACCTTCTGCACTCTTCTTTGGTATGGGCCCGATGTTTCTTTGTCAGTGGTAAGCGGTGGCGTGTTTGTTTATTGGAAAACAGTAACTAAATAATGGGACTCTTATAATGGAATTGCATACGCTTGCACCAGTCACTTCAGATCATAATTTGGCTAATTTTGTGTAGTTAGGACTTTCATTTTTTAATACGGCCTCAACTTAAAATGAGGTTTTGTAGTTGCCCATTAAGCGGCCTGATGTCAATTCTTATAAATTTGGCATCAATCAATCAATCAATCTATCAATCAGTCTATATACTTGCCCACCGCCTCCCGTATTGTGGTCCAATTATCGCGATCTTTGGCCGCCAGCATCAAGTTTACCCGAATGCGCCTTATATCGTCGCTCCATCGTGAGGGAGGGCGACCTCTGCTTCGGTAGGTGTCTGCTCGTGGTCACCATTCCAATAGTTTTTTGGTCCATCTATAGTCTGTTAGTCTCGCAAAGTGGCCCGCCCAGTTCCACTTAAGTTTGGTGATTTTGTTGATGGCATCTTCTTCCACTCCTGTTCTGCGTCGTATTTTGGTATTCGGTATCTTATCTCTTAAAGATATACCCAGCATTGACCGCTCCATGCGTCTTTGGGCGACCTGCATTTTGGAAACGGTCTTCTTTGTCAGTGTCAACGTTTCTGCTGCATAGGTCAAGACCGGAAGGATGCACATGTAAAAACCTTCTTTTTCAGACACACACGATAATTTGGCCTAAATATGTAGCCCAATTTACCAAAAGCTGCCCATGTTAGTCCTAATCTTCTGGTTATTACGTGGGTTTGGTTATCTCTACTAAATTTAACCTCGTGACCTAGGTATCTATAGGATGACACCTGCTCTAATAGGACGCCTCCTGCCGATATACCTGAGCTGGGTATTAGGTTTGTCATAAATTGGGATTTTGAAAAATTGATGTCCAACTTGTCTGGTAGAATTATTTAAGTCATCTAGCATTTTTTGTGCATCATCAAGACGATCCGCGATGAGTATGATATCATCCGCGAATCGTAAGTGGTTGAGGTATTCTCTATCTATATTAACGCCTAAGCGATCTCAATTGTGTTTTTTGAAAGCAAACTCTAGCAGCGTAGTGAAGAGTTTTGGTGATATATTATCGCCTTGGCGAACTCCTCGTTTCATAGGAAATTTGTCTGTATCTTGGTGGAGCCTGACACATGATGTTGCATTATTGTATATATGTTTCATGAGCGAAGTGTAACGATGATCAATTCTATACTATATACTATACTATACTATATAAGGATAAGCGGCTTATTGTACTCTATGGGCCTCTCAATAAGAACCTTTACGGCCAGCAAATGGTCATTTGTTCCGTAGCCTCTTCTGAAATCCGCCTGTTCCCTTGGCTGATAGAAATTAAACTTTGATGTTAATCGTCGTGTAATGATCCTCATGAGTAACTTGTAGCTATGCAATAAGAGACTTATAAGCCGGTAGTAGGCCTTTCTTATGAATAAGAATAATGATTTGCATTGTTCCATTGGGTAGGTGTGATTCCTTTAGAAATGCAAGCGTTAAATAGCTTTTGAAGTGCACTTAGCATAAGTTTTCCATTGAATTTGATAGCCTCAATTACTACTTGCTCTTCGCCGGGCGCTTTCTATCTCGCTTCTAGTTGCATCAGGGATATCTTCAGATCCTTGATTCTGGATGCGGGGAAGTTGTGCATATTCCATTTCAGAATCTTGTTGATTGTAAAGGGTCTTGTAAAAGTGTTCAACTATTTTCAAGATTTCTTCTCTGTTAGATGTAGCATTACCTCGCTGCAGATATTTTTCCTGGTGCTACTTAGGTTTTTTTTTTTGGATTTTTGTTACTCTGTTGTTCTCTATTACCCTGGATATCTCATCTGTATTATATTTAGGTATGCCCTTTTTACCGCTTTAGAAATATCTTTATTTAGTCGCTTGAGTTCGTATTGGTTTCGAGTAGAACTTTCTCTTAATTTTCTTCTTTGTGCCATAAAATCTTTTGTCTCTTTGCTTAGTTTTCCCGATTTCGTTGTTCGTTTTTGTGTAACTCTTTCTTGGGCCGGCTTTAATGTATCAGTAATTTCTTCGTTGAGTTTTTCGATGTTGACCTCTTCTGTTTTCAATTTATTAAGATGAGATAAGCTTCTTTCAATGTATTGTTGTTATTGTATTGGGTCTTCAATGTGTGTCCATTTCTTAGCATGTGTTTGTGATGTTAGTATCTTCCTCTCTTTCTTTATGTTAATTTTAACTGTTGCTCTAACCATTCTGTGGTCACTCCCTATCGAACATTTGTTCATGACATCCTGAACTATTGTTCGGTGATTTGTGATGATAATATCGAGTTCATTTCTTGTGTTGCCGTCGGGACTGCACCACGTCCATTTTCTTTGTGGCTTCTTCTTGAAGAAGGAATTTATGGCAAACATACTCTCGTGTAGAAGATATTGTAGCAACATAGTACCTCGGTCATTATGTTCTCCATAGCCGTAAGTCCTCAGTGCGAACTCAGATTCATCCTCTTTAGTACCAAGTTTGGCGTTGAAGTCTCCCATTAGGACACTATATTTTGTTGGTGATTCTTGCTTGGCTTTAGATATATATATATATTCATAGAAGTTTTCCACCTCCTTGTCGGGATATGCCCTTGCGGAAGCATAGACTTGGATAACCTTCAGCTTATATCTGTTTAATTTAAGTGTGAGAGCGAGGACTCTACTGCTAAAGCTTTTGATTGCCACTACATCTTCTATACGTTTTTTGTGGACGAGGAAGCCGGCGCCTCCATTCGATGATCCATCTTCTCCTTCATAGTGTAGGAGCTGTCCAGTCTTGAGGAAAGTTGTTGCTTTCCCCTACGTTTGTCTTCGAATATCCCTAGTATATCCCAGTGTATATGGTTGAGGTCATTTTCCAGTTCAGTAAATTTTTCCTCTGACGATAAGGTTCTGGTGTTATAAGTAGCTATAAATAATCGCTTATTCCGTTGTCGTTGCTTTGTTCGTCGTTTGTTGGTAGCCTGATCTTATCCGGGGATTCTTAGCACCCTCTATCCGCTGATCTCCTTGACTGCTACCATAGTCAAGGTTCGTTGGACTGTCGGAGACTGAGGGCCTGGGTTGATTGATACAATTCATACAGGGTATTTAGCCGTACACTCGCCGCACTGGCCAGACGGGTTGGGAGGGAGTAGGGTATTAGGGGGGGGGCCGAATTTAGAATGTTGGGAGGATCTAGGGTTAGGACATGGTTTCCACCGGATAGGAGGTGGGAGAAAATCAGGACTCGCGTGTACAAGGTCACTTTCCTGAAGTAGATCTATTTCCCATCGGGATTGTAGGAAAGTATCTACCCGCTACCCTTTGGCATACTTCGAATAATTTAAATGTTGATTACATTTTACTTTGATGGCGGTTTCTCCATTGGAAACGTCTTCTTAGTGTTTTGTTTCTTCTGGAAGGTCATATTGTAGCTTTTGATGAAATCAATATACTCATATTAACATTGCAATTATGCAATTTTAACTTAACCTAATTACCTTATTTTTTTGAGGCACTACACACCATGAAGAGTCAGAGTTCCCGTATTCTTGTTCTCATACCCGATTGTCGTGTGCCAAATGACAAGTGGTAGTATGGTGGGCATCACGCATTAGATGGCTGCAAATCCACTAAGGAAACACGGTTTTACTATTTTCAACTAGAATTTCGTGAAATTGATTTCCAATGGCATTAGTGATATTGTGAGCATAACCAAAGTATTCAGTTTATTACTTAAGTTAAACTGAAGATGCAAAATTCGAAAACAATTATGAACTTGGCTGATATCGTATTTTTTAAACCCACTGTATATTTTATATTTTATATTTTTTGGGTCATGATAATTTTTCTGTGTAACATAAAATACACTTATTTCATATTTAATTTCCCAAGTGTATTTGTAGTGTAAAAAAAATGACAATAAGTGGCAAATACAGTTGCTATGTCTAGAAGTAATTAAAATGCTATAAAAGCTTAAAGTAATATACAGGATGGATCTAAATTATGTTGGCAAACTGGAATTACATGTTCATCAAGCAAAAATATGATGATTTAATCTAACTTACCTTCACATATACAGATATGTGTCGCTATTTAGTTTCAAAGTTCTCGAAAAATAATTTGGTTTAACAAAGAACTGCACCGAGTAATTTGGGAATGTTAATGCAAATTCTTTAATGGGTTAAAAAATTACTTAAATATTGTTTTAATGAACAAAGACATTTATTATACTTATACGTTACGTCTCTTGTAAAATCCTGTTATCAGTTACGGTTTCGGCATGAAAAAATAAAATCGCTATCACGCAGCCTGTAAGTTTTGTAAGGAGGATAGTCAGCAGGCAAATTTTGCGTACTATAAGGGCACTTATACTGTGATGATGAAAATAAATATCTTGTCAGAAGATAATCTGTACTTATCCACATTGCACAAAGCAGTTCTCTGTTAAAGGAAAATATTTTTTAAGAACTATGTAACTGAACAGCCCGTTAACGACACACATTTGTATATTATGTATAGATAAGTTGGGTTAAATCTTTTTGCCTGAAGAATATGTGGTTTCAGCTTCGCTACACAGTTTAGGTACACCCTGCAAATGTGTATAATGTACTAATTTACATAAGGATTATGCAATGGCGGTACTGAATTTGTTGCGAAATATTTAGAAAAATGTTTGATGCCTGGGGTAAATTGGTATAAACGTATTGGTAAAATTGAGAATTATATGTAAAAATTCAATTTGCTGGTAATTGTGGATTTATCTAAGACTGGTTTGGGTATTACTAATTAGGTTTGTTTCTGTTAGAGGTAAAAGTACGATTTTATGAAACACACGGAATAATTTGTGCTTATTACTTTAAATTACCTTTTTATCTAGATTATACAAAGTATACACCCAAAATTATTATAAACATGCATGTAAGCTGTTATTTTTCCATCAACATATTTTTGTAATACTTTCTATATGTGTTAAAATTAAAAGGAATTTTTTCAAGCAATATTTGCTTTTAGCAAGCAGTTGTGAAATTTGACATGTGATCTAATTTAATAAGTTCCACGATTTAGCACGGTGCTGTTAAAAGTTAACGTTCAATTTAATAATGTACAAGATATACAGGGTGTCCCACGACGTGAGGTCACTACTTCGTGTACGTAATCTTTAGACCAAATATAGTTAAAAATTCTAATAAGTTATGCCCTAAAGTAAATCTTTTTCAAAATACAGTGTTAAATTATTATTTATTAAATAATTATAATTTCAAAAAGGCCAATATTTATTTGTATTTCAGTTTCAATTCACTATAAAGATTGTTGAAAATGGCCACCGTTCTTCTCGAGACACATTCTGGCTCTTGAGATATCTGGTTGCCTTACTGCCTCAAAAATGCGTCTTCTAAGATCTTCAACAGTCTCTGATGGTGTTTGGTATACCATATCTTTTATATGGCCCTTCAAATAATAATCTAAACAAGTTAAGTCCGAAGGTCTTAGGGGCCGTGGGTGCTGCTGGCTCCTGGCTCTGGCCCTGGTCTGGTATGAAAGATACATCGGGAGGTATGGATTAGGTACCAGAAATCATAGAGGGACGACGCTGATACATTTCTTAGAAAACCAGAGACTATATGCTATGAATATCTATTTCAACAAAAGAATACGGCGAAAATGGACTTGGATAAGCCAAGACGGGAAAACCAAAAATGAAATTGACTATATTTTGAGTTCCACAAAATCAATCGTACAAGATGTAACAGCCCTAAAGTCCTTTAACACAGGAAGCGACCATCACTTAGTAAGGGCAAAAATTATCATAACAGGAAAGAAGAAAAGATCGAAGCACAAACCAAAGAGAAGGAATCTAATCGATGTAGACAAACTCAAAGAAAACAGAGAAACATATACAAAATAAATAAATTAAAAAATAGGAAACATCACACAAAATCGCTGGAAGTACAAAACAAAATTCGAACAAGCTAACAAAGGAAACTAAACAGAAAATAAAAGAGAGAAGAACACTGTATAAAGAAGATAAATATGGCACAGAAGAATATAGAAAAGTCAGAAGGGATATGCATAAGTTGATACGGAAAGATGTAGAAAGAAACTATGAAAGGTTAATAGAAGAGGCATTTGAAAATAATAAAAATATGAAATGCCTCAGAAAGCAGAATGGAAGACGCGAAATTATAATGATCAAGGAAAATGACAGAGAGGAAATACTTCGAGTTGTAAGTAGAAGAATTCTACAAAACACTGTTCCCACAGTTCCCAAATACAGAGAACACGCATAAATAACGAAGATAGGAGAATAATTAATGTAGGATCGGAAGACATACCTACCCAAGATAAGTAACGAAGAAATCATATATGCCCTATAGAATATGAAAAATAACAAGACACCGAGAGAGGATGATGTAATAACAGAGATGATAAAAGAGGCAGAAGAAATAATAATACCGAAGTTGAAGATTCTATTCAATAAATGCCTAGAAAAAGGAGAAATACGGGAAATTTGGAATAATGCAACAGTTATCATTTTGTTCAAAAAAGGAGATCCATCACTCCTACAAAACTACCGCCCAATTAGTCTAATGTCGCATTTGTACAAACTATTTACAAAAATTATTACAAACAGATTAACAAAGAAACTAGATCAATACCAACCAGTTGAGCAAGCGGCATTCCGTAAAAACTACAGTGCATGCGATCATTTACTAACGGTACGAATACTTATACAGAAAGCAGTCGTATATAACCTTGAACTCTACATGGCCTTAGTACATTGCGAAAAGGCATTCGACTCTATCAAACACTGGGCCATAATAGAAGGGTTAAATCACGCACGAATAGACTATAGTTATACAACCTTAATAAAAAATCTATACAAAGAAGCAACTTCATCTGTGAAAGTACACGAAAGCACAGGAAAGTTTTCGGTCAAAAGAGACATAAGACAGGGGAATGCAATATCACCGAAAGTATTTACATTGGCTCTTAAGGAAATATTTAAAGAACTAGATTGCTCAAATAAAGGAATTAACATATGTGGAGAACGCCTAAACCACTTAAGATTTGCCGATGACGTAGTTCTATTTTCGGTAAAAAAGAAGACCTAAAGAACATGATGATAATGAAAAGCAACAGGTCCAAACATCAATCTGAGTAAGACAAAGGCAATGTGCCCTGAAAATCTAGAAATAGCTATTAGGGAAACACCAATAGAGAACGTTAGTACATATATATATCTTGGACAAAAGTAACATTAAACAAAGAAAATAAATAAATGGAAATAGAACGCAGAAGACGATTGGGATGGGCAGCATTCAGAAAACTATCGCATATACTAAAATACAAGAAAATTCCTTTACACTTGAGGACAAAGGTCTTTGATCAATGTGTCCTCCCTGTCATAACATAAGGAGCACAAACATGGACCAAACAGTTAAGATCAAAACTACAAATTACACAAAGAGCCATGGAGAGGTCTATTTTGGGCATAACACTAAGAGACAGAAGGCGGAACGAATGGATACGACCAAGAACCGGAACAACCGTAATTGAGAGAGCGGCACATCTGAGGTGGAACTGTGCAGCACACATAGCCAGAACCAAGGATGGAACGCCAGAATAATACAATGGTGACCGTGGTCAAGGAGAAGAAATAGGAGGAGACCACAAACAAGATGGTACGACGATATCAAGAAAATCGCAGGACTACCGTGGGTAAGAATCGCACAAGACAGAAAAAGATGGGGACAGATAAGGGAGGCTTATACCCAATACTGGGCGCAAGAAGGCTAAAGAGAGAAGAGAGAGAAATGGAAGGTATGGTATATCAAACACCATCAGAGACTGTCGAAGATCTTAGGAGGTTAAATTAAATATTGGTTTTCCTGAAATTCTAATTATTTAATAAATAATATTTTAACACTCTGTGTTTTGAAAACGCTTTACTTTATGGTATAACTTTATTAGAAATATTAACTATATTTGGTCTACAGAAGTAGTGACCTCACGTCGTGGGGCGCCCTGTAGAAACCTATGCATATGTTCTGTAGAAATTTCCAATACTCATACTGTAATGATTTCATCATTTAGCTATTTTTTGTACTATTTTAATACTTTTTCTAAAAATTTTCATTCTCTACGGATGCAAATTATTTTGGTAATGGTTAACTACGAAGCTCGTACTTGTCAGAATTTTATAGAACTTACAATTACAGAAACAACGGTTATATTGTTTTCGTGTGCGTGAGGATAATGATTCGGATGTAGAGATGTCGAAAAGCGATTTAAATGATTAATATTCCCCTTCTTGTGTATAACCGTGAATATTTCCCAGGAATACTCAAGCAAGATGATTTTAGACACATTAACGGTTATCTGCGATCTGGAATCTATTTACAGCAGGTTAGTTGCCAAATTAGTGTAGACAGAAGTTAAAGAGTATTGCAAAATAATATAACGAAGATCTGAATAAATTTTAAAATAACAAACTATTTGTTATATAATGAGGTTTTCGTACAATTTATTTAACAGCCTGTTCATCAGCAACAGTTGCGAAATATATACTACTTTAAATTATATTTGTTTAATAGTTCAACGCCTTTTTTTAATTTATTATTAAACAAAAATTATGATTATAGTTTTTGTAGGTACGCCGAGTGATAAAAGAGGTAAGAAATTTCAGATAGCATTCTGCACTTTTGGAGTTAACACCACCTGTAGCTAGTAAAAAATTGTAAAAGCCTCCAATTCGTAGTAGAAATGTATTTTGTAGAGAGATGTTTACATACAAAGACTTCGTTAAAGAATACGAACACTGCTTAATTTTAGAAAAGGAAATTACAAAAATTGAATTCAAAAAAATAAGACCAGCTGGTTGTTCTAATATCTAACAAAGAAGTGGTAGAAGTGGACATTGCCAAGATTCTATATAAACCACTACTACAGAGTCTCAAAAATAAAATAAAAATAGCTCACAAAAATACCAGCAACTTAAATATATCTTCCTGCAACTTAAACGACAAAATAAAGAACGGAAACGAAACGCAGACATGCTGTCTACCATCTGACTGGTAAAGACTGTGATAGTTCATATATAGATCAAAAGGAACACGATATAAAAATTGTGTTTTCAGTAAAATACTAAAATGGTAGGTGTGAAGGATCAGACGAAAACTATCGAACATACCATTAATATCAAAGAAAATAAAAAATATTAAAGAAAATGTTATAAATCAACGACCAAGGAGACATACATATAAAACTAGATTCAAAAATATTCCAGCTGTAAAGGTAAATTAGAACGTAATTTTTTATCAATACTTACAAGTTAGACTATATCGAATTTTTAAGTATTAATATAATTGTTTGAATATAATTTTAAGGTGGAAACAGCAAATAGTCTTAATATAATAAGTTTAGTAGTAATATTAATGTAACTGCGAACGTTGTCTAAGAACAGTAAAAAGTGATCGAAGGTTATTTTACATGTAGTACTACAATGGCATTAGAGACACAGAATAAAGCAACATAATGATTAAAGCTCAAACTTCAGGCAGAAACGTTACAACCAATATCTTAATTTTATTTAGTAGGTAGTAGGTCCCAAAATATCATGTACCTACACATTACAAAGAAACCAAAGCATTCTGAGTTGTATTATCGCAATTTGCTGCTTTGGTATATATTTTAAAATTTAAAGAGTTAATGTTATGAGTTAAATAAGTCTAAATAAAGAAAATTCAAATAAAGCTGAGACCACAGAGATCTACAGGCTGAATAACGGAATTCGCCCCGAGCTGTAGCGCTTTTAATCGGGATCGCAGTGCGTCGGTCAATATACCAAACGAAACGGGATATTCATTCCTATGTATTAATTTAAATTGAATATTTTATGGTTTCAGCATCAATAGTTAGCTCTATATTTTTAAATCGACACCTGTATATTTTTCAGTCCACAGGTAATACCGTTTTTGTTTTAAGTGATATTTCCACCAATAATCAAAATTAGAACTTAGTGTTTATTTTAATTGCTTAAGTACTATGTACCCCCTTTCTCAGAAAACAAGTAAAACATTAATTTATACGAGTGTAATGATTGTGGTTTAGCTATTTGCAGGGTATTGGAATACCATTTTAATGGACTTACTTTTGAAAAAGACTGTTAGACAATTTGTTTTTGTTAAGTAGCACAAGAGATGCTGTTTCCTGTCACATTGCAAGTGATATTTTCCTATTTGAACGCTGTATCTTAGTGCTATTTATAGTCATAAAAACAGGACCGTAGCCAGCAGTTTTGGGGAAACATTATTGCTCTCTTCCACCCCTTACAAAGAGCACTAGCATATATACTTGGAAAAATGAATATGCAACAAAACTTAAATCAAAATCATGTTATCATAATGCTTAATTACGCCAAACTCTGCCAGAAGCCTCCGCCATGGCAATTTGATTTATTATTATTATTATTATTATATTTTTATTTGTTTGCAAGCTAAGGGAACATTCAGAAATGCTTAATGAATATATAGTATTTTCGTGTTATTAATTATACAGGATGACATAATAATGCGAGTTTGTTTCCTAATGTCTTTATTATAGCAGATTGGAGAAAACGTCAAATAGGAAAGTTGTTTGTTTGATTATTTTGCATAACTTAAAATTATAGCTGACTATACAGGGTGTTCTGTTTTAATAAAACAATGGACAACTTCTTTATTTTAAATAGAACGTCTTATCTATTATTACAGTTTTGGATTTACTATTTTTTTATCTTTACAACAATACACGGTTTTAGATATCCATCGTTAATAGGTTTGGAAATAATTAACATTCGCATAAATTTTGAAAAAATGACGGTCTCTTCCACAGTTAGTAGGTATCTAAAAACGGCTTGCAATTTTTCAAAATTATTTCGCAGTTTACACAAACACATTTGTTCACACAATGTCGTATCGTTTAGAATTTAAGTATATTGTACAGGATGTTTGTAATTTACAACCACGTTCAATAAGATTTAACTCCTAATATTTCACTTTTTTTAATGGAACACCCTATAGGTATACTTTACATTTTAAAGCTTGTCCTCTAATGACCTTTAAAGGTATGTGCGGTTTGAAATAGTATTTAGTTTTTGCGTTGTGCGTTTTAGTTTTGAAAATATTTAGAAATTATTAAAAATCTAAGAGAAAAAAATAGAAAAGTTGATAATAAGATGTAATTTTATGATGTTTTAAAAATATATTAATGAATTTATGATTTTATAGAAGTTGTATTATTTACTTACATTTTAAATTACAAAATAGTTTTTATGTTTTACCGCGCTTTTTACAACAAAAATGAAATTAAACAAAATAGTAACGAATAATCAGGCTTTCGTTAGAACAATTTGACATTTTGAGCCCTGCCCCTCAACTAAACGTTCTCAACCTCGGATTGTAAAATATAAAATAAATAAATAAAATTGCATCAAATACTTTTAAATTGTAACTTTATTAATAAAAGTTACATCTTCAAAATTGATAGATTTTTGATTTATTAGAGTATATTGGCTGTTAAGGGGATTATAAACTGTCTTGGAAATTCTAAATTTAAAAAAATAATAAATGTAACTGTTTACTTGGACAGACAATTAAGTTGCTTGCCCTGTTCTTTCCTAGGCGTAGGACCGTCTACCTGAACGCTGGAAAGAGAACTGCAGCGAATGTAAAAGACAACCGTGTAGTATACCACAAATTAGATTTGTTGGAGTGTCTTGGCATTATTCTACTTTGAAGAAGATTAAATAAATCATGACATTAGGGTTTCATGTAGGTATTATATTCCCAGAACATGGTAGTTTGTAGTAAGGTAAAAGTAACACAAAATTAAGTCCATATATACCTGTATATTATAACCGTACGTTGATTTTACCGTAGTTTTACACTACCTTTGCAATTGTTTAGGATTTTTTTTTCACTTTAGCAGCCCCTTAACTAACCTAAAGAAAATTATGTACCTATTATGAGTTTTTTTTAAATTCACCACTTTCCTGAATTTCGAAGATTATGGCTAAGTACTAATATCACTGAGAAAGACAAAAAACATGTGCAACATACTCTGGGCTACTACTTTCTTGACCTCCAACTTTGTTAAAGAATTATTGGAAAATACTGAACCAATACAAAAATATTGATAGCCAACTTATTGTGCTGAAGAAGGAACTTGTTGCTACTTTAATGCTTCTTGTATAAAGAAGTAAGTTGGTTAGGGAAGTAGTTTAGTGGTTATAGAGCAAATATTCCGGGATAGAGTTTTAAACTGGTAATTCAGTTTAATTTAGTTTTAAGAGTAACTTATTCGTTTGAACAAGTCTCAAAATAATTGGATAAGATGTTAAGATTCAATCGTAGTTTGCTTTTTGTCAGATGCTTGGAGATTTTTTAAACCATATTTACTACGAAAAAGGCAATTGATGGTGTTTGTGACTTTATTTCAAACAACCTATTTATATTCGTATTTCTCTTACTTGTCCATACAACATTTGCTCCTATTTCTAAACCGGCTGTATAATGAAGCGCCAAAAAGAGGACAAAAAATGGCAACAAACTAAAATAAAATACAGATCCTTGTTCAGATGTCTAGCAGTAGGTGTGCTGCAATTACCGAAGGGCAGAGTGAAAAGAAGAGACACCAACTTGAGCAAACAGAGCCGCGGTCACGTCAGAATGCAGGTAGCAAGTTCGGTAATTAACTGGCATTGTTCAGATAAGCAAGCTAGCAGATGTGAAGTTTGATAGCGGCCAAGTCTGGAGGACGGTCGCGTTCCTCCAATAACTCAGAAGAAACCTTCTAACCAACGATCTTAGAAATGTTATATCATCGCACGTACACCCGATTTATATAATGCTAAGCGCAAGATCTGCAATGACCGGCCTTTGGGCTCTATTCTAGAGAATTTCGACTTGATCAGCCATCGATATATCAATTTATCAATTCCAGCACCGATGTGTCACACAAGACCCAATCGGTTAACAAAGAATTTAAAAAATGATACAGCGAATTTAAGTTGTGGGTTGTTGGTAATAGATACTGTGAGAAGAAATGTGAATGGCGGTTTGACCTTTAAGCTTTCGCTATGTAGACATTCATGAATGGTTTTTAAATTGACTTTAAGAATTGGAAAATGTAGACGTTGTCATCACCCCCTACAATATACGCATACGTTTCTAAAATCTTTTATAATAATTTTATTACAAAATTAGTTCAAATGTGTTTGAAAATCGTTTTGATCGATAAGTTTCAAACACAGTTGTAACAACTTTTAACACTATTTGGAACAGTTTTACCATTAATAAATAAGAAAATATGTGCAAGAAATATCAAGTGAGATAACACCTATTTAAAGTTATTCTCAACCCTTTAAATCAGGTAATTCGTGGGATTACATTTCTGAACTGTGACATTGATCACCATATACTATAAGAAAAGATTCTGAAATTCTGAAGTTTGACATAATTTATTTGCAAACATTGTCGCGTAGTTTCAGTTTAGCAAGTTTTGTAAGTTTTTAGTAAACTTATTGAAACAAGGAATTCTTGCGGCAAAATTTTTATCCTGTTACAATTATTTCAGTACACCGTAGGAAATATTGTGAAACTATATAAGTATAAGTTTCCTAATACAATTCATTTTCAAAAATCGTCGTGGAAAGTTTGAATTACCAACTTATGTAAGTTTATTGTCAACTTGTTTAAGCCAGGTAATTCTTACAACCTTTTAAATCGCTGTTATGACTTCAACATCCTGTGGGAAACATTGTGAAATTATATAAGTGTAAGTTTATTGACACAATTCATTTGCAAAAATTGTCGTGGAAAGTTTCAGTTAGCAACGTATGTAAGTTTATTGTCAACTTAGTTCAGCCAGGTAATTTTTGTGGCAAAGTTTTTAAACCGCTGTTATTACTTCAATATACTGTGGGAAACATTGTGAAATTACATAAGTGTAAGTTTATTGACATACTTATGTAAGTTTATTGTCAACTTGTTTAAGCCAGGTAATTCTTGTGGCAAAAATTTCTGTCCTATTGCATTTCTGTCAGTATACCGTAGGAAATACTATCTAATTATATAGGTATAAGTTTACTGACACAAATCATTTTCAAAAATCGTCGTGGAAAGTTTCAGTTAGCAACTTATGTAAGTTTATTGTCAACTTGTTTAAGCCAGGTAATTCTTGCGGCAAAAATGTCTATCCTATTGCAATTACCTCAGTATATCGTAGGAAATATTGTACAATTATATAAGTATAAGTTTACTGACACAATTCATTTTCAAAAATCGGAAAGTTTCAGTTAGCAACTTATGTAAGTTTATTGTCAACTTGTTTAAACCAGGTAATTCTTGCGGCAAAAATATCTATTTTATTGCAGTTCCCTCAGTATATCGTAGGAAATATTGTACAATTATATAAATACAAGTTTACTGACACAATTCATTTTCAAAAATCGAAAAGTTTCAGTTAGCAACTTATGTAAGTTTATTGCCAACTTGTTTAAGCCAGGTAATTCTTGCGGCAAAAATTTCTGACCTATTGCATTTCTGTCAGTATACCGTAGGAAATATTATCTAATTATATAGGTATAAGTTTACTGACACAATTCATTTTCAACAATCGTCGTGGGAAGTTTCAGTTAGCAACTTATGTAAGTTTATTGTCAACTTGTTTAAGCCAGGTAATTCTTACGGCAAAAATGTCTATCCTATTGCAATTACCTCAGTATATCGTAGGAAATATTGTACAATTATGTAAGTATAAGTTTACTGACACAATTCATTTTCAAAATCGGAAAGTTTCAGTTAGCGACTTATGTAAGTTTATTGTCAACTTTTTTAAGCCAGGTAATTCTTGCGGCAAAAATTTCTATCCTATTGCATTTCTCTCAGTATACCGTAGGAAATATTATATAATTACATAGGTACAAGTTTACTGACACAATTCATTTTCAAAAATCGTCGTGGAAAGTTTCAGTTAGCAAGTTATGTAAGTTTATTGCCAACTCATTTAAGCCCGGTAATTCCTGCAACAAAAATTTCTAACATATTACAATTATCTCAGTATACCGTAGCAAATATTGTGAAATTATATAAGTATAAGTTCAACGACACAATGCATTTGCAAAAATCGTCGAGGAAAGTTTCAGTTAACAACTTATGTAAGTGTATTGTTAACTTATTTAAGCCAGGTAATTCTTGCGGCAAAAATTTCTAACCTATTGCAATTCTATATACCGTAGGAAACATTGTAACATTATATAAGTATAAGTTCAATGACACAATTCATTTGCAGAAATCGTCGTGGAAAGCTTCAGCTAGCAATTTATACAAGTTATTGTCTACTTATTTAGGCCAGATAATTCTTACGGCAAATTTTCTAAGTCGTTGCAATTAATCTCAGTATCGTATAGGAATCACTGTAAAATTATATAGTATAATAATAATAATAGTAATTGAAAGCTTTAGTTGGAAAAATGTCTAAACCGTTGTAGTTAACCCAATATACTGCAGAAAACATTGCGAAATAATCTAACTATATATAGAAGTTTCCCCACACAATTTATTGACATAACTCGTTGCCGAAAGTTCTAGTTAGTAAGTTATTATTAATTTGTTTAATTTCAGTAATTCTTGTGGCAAAATTCTTAAACAATTGCAATTATTTTGTTATATGCTGCGAAAGAAACATTGTAAAATAATATAAACCAACAAGATCATGAACGCAAATTTGAGAATTGCAGATATTACACCAATATTTTAAAAAATTTCTTTGCAAATTTCATCTGAGTTTTCGCGCTATTCCTAAGAATTAATGTATAAAATGTACCTCCTTTATTCCACCTAATTTTAAGAGAA
The DNA here is from genome assembly GCA_014611495.1 of Limonius californicus. NCBI lineage: Eukaryota > Metazoa > Arthropoda > Insecta > Coleoptera > Elateridae > Limonius > Limonius californicus. The sequence goes on along the minus strand of JABXWE010026816.1, from coordinate 21,070 downwards.
ACTCCATGAGAGGTCTACGATTTTACAAGAGTGCTTAGCTTGGGGCGTTGCACTGTTACGAGTGTTGCCTTGCAATTTTTGAAGTAGAGAAGCTCGTTATTTTGGTAGTTTCTAAAGAATTTCGCTAGTACGGCAGAGATGGTAATCGCGCAGTAAAGAATTTGAATAGAATCGCTTTTTATAATGCGTATTTAAACAGGAAGGGCCGGGTTAATTTAAACATTAAAATATTTCTTCGTCCATGAGCGACGGCGCGTGACTTTAAAAAAACGAGGGACGCCATTTTTAAAATGACGGCCATTAAAAAAGCAATTCTATTGCCTAATTAGAAAGGGAGGTCTACGCTGAAGAAACTAAAAGTTGGCTCGACGAAAACTGACGGACTTAATTTGAGCGATAAAATAAATTAGACCTTATCTAACTGAGTTCCTCCGACGAAACACGGAGTTCGTTTATTTTAAAATAACGTAAGATTAGAAACTGTTTAACTTCCTTTGTTACTAGAAGGAACTCGGAGAATGCGGGAGCCCGAATTGAACTATCCCGAACTAATAACGAATCCATGTATCAACGTCCTGTGATAAAATATAGCGGCAAAAATGAGTTAGTAAAGTAATCAAAGTTCGTAAATTGGCCATTGTCAACTGGAAAGACTTGCTTTCACTTTTGTGTAAGTTTAATGGGAGACGAATAAAGTAGTTAAAGCTCGAGCTTAAAATATCTAACATTAAAGGCCCATTACTTCCGTCTTTCGAGCAACCGTCGCAGCCTTTTCCGAACTCTTTAGCCTAAAAAATTTCTGTGTCAGATATTTTCTCGAATTTTCCGCTCCACCTAGAAAGGTAAATAACTATAAATTTCACAAATCCCCCTTCATCCATTACAGTCTTAGCTTTGAAGTGCTCTTATCAAGCGGATGTTGATTTGATAGCGCATCTGAGCCTACGCCTAATCGAATAGAAAACAATTTATTTGATATTAAATGAGGGTTGAAATAGGGGCTTGCGAAAAATCAAACGAAAAGGTAATCAAATGCTGATAAACAAGCAGCTACAGCAACCTTTCTCCTAAATTACCTAATTTTTATAGGTCTTTTAAGACCCCTTACCAGTTCCAGAACCCCCTATAAACAAAACGCTTATAACTTTAAAAAAATCCAATCTAAAGGATGTGATGTTTCCTATGTCTATCCACAAAGTATTTGGAACGTAGATTATTGACTGTATAGAATTTTGCACAAAACGAAAATATAATAAAACCCTCGTATGTAAGAATGTTCCTGTAGGTACCTAGAAGGAAATTTATAAAGCTACTTTAACTAAAACTATTTAAAGTTTCTAATGTATACACAGAAGAAGAAGAAGAAATTCATATTCTCATATTCTTATGTTTTGCTGTAGAATATTAAAGTCAGAAAGAATATTATTACTCTAAAGCTGCTACAAACCAGTCCCACTACTGACGACCATGGAGGGGATATTAATTTTAATGAATATTAATTTGCTGAACTACGTTGGATAAGTACAAAACGAACTTTTTGTCTTTGAGTTTAAACTATTTACATAATTTCAACTAATTAGGTACTAGTTGATTTAGAAGTAAGCCGATAATATACTTGTTACATATTAATACAATCCTATCCTTAAGTTTAGTGATACAGTGCACGCCGTAATTGGAATCACGGATAATGTTATTACCTATTCCAGTACCTATTGTTATAACCTTTGCCATGAACTAGCCGGACCTATACAATAATATAGGAAGAACATAGTTTATAGCAATCATGATTTCTTCGTCCACGGGCAATACTATTATTTGCATGAATTTTTTTGTTTGGTTTTTCAAGCTCGAGGGACACAGGACATCTTTCTCTCTCGTAAGTGAATAGCCTGCAGGCAGGTTGGCAGCAGCTAACTCAGTTCTATTCTAACATTCTGCAAAGGATGACGTATAATAGACGTGTTCTTAACTTCTTCTTCTAATTTTAAGCGATACGCTTGTTTATTACTGGGTTCAGAGCTAGCTAGTTGTGCTCTTGCGATTGCCAACTGTCGCGCTATCGTTTATCAGGTCTTCCAGGATGCTGTTTGCTTAGGGGTCTTTGATTTCTTAACTTAAGAGAAAAAATTAATAGTTTAGAACAGATAAGCTGCTGAAAATAAGCCATCGGAATATAGCAGCACACTTATACCTTCGTAACCAGTTTTGTGTAAAAAATATATGTTGTGGTAGAAGCTGCTGCAAAGATAATTGATAATCTAAACACAATAAAAAATAATGTTTAACAACTGCGAACTGTGAAAATTATCTACCTCCCGTTTATACTTGTTCAGGCTACGAAACTGCAGAAAACCTTAGCCAGGTTTATGTCAATCTCAAGTGCAGATTCCCTTTTTGAAATGATAAGCTAACAGTGAACAGAAAGTATGAACGTTGACGTACCTAATTCTCTGCTAATAATTATATAAAAGACTGTGAAAGGTGAAACAAACTAAGGGAGAAAAGGAAGAGGACCTAACGGGGAAATGCATAAACTGTAGAAAGAGATGTTAAAGTAAACAAGAAAGAAAAATGTTGTGTATTGTAAACTGAAATGTGCAATGCAAGGGGTAAGCTGAATGTTAAATTTTTACCATCTTCCTTCAGATTCCTATGTATCGTCGTTGAGACAAGTGCTCTAATTTTCCTAAACCTATAATATTTATTAACTATAGATTTTTATTAGAAACAGCCACTGCCACAAACACCAACTTTTCATTAAAATCGAAATATATTTTCAACTACAGGAGATTTATTGATAGAACGATTATTGATTGTGTCTATACATATAGCAAAGACAATGTAACTTTCTGTCGTAAACCCCATAATTTTTCTTAACTGAGACCAGAAAAGGAGTTTTTGGTTAGAATAGCGTAGGCATAGCGATTTTAAAAATTTTAGTATGTCGTTACTATCTGTGTACTTAAAGGGTTTAGTCTCATAATGTTGGTGCTATAAAACGAATGCCCCACACAGTTAAATTAAACCATTTCTGTTGGTTTTAATGTATAATTAACCATCATGTTTATAAGCAATCTAGAATTTAAAATTTTCGATTAATAACAAAGTTAGAGCTAATAGAAAATTAAAATGGTAGGTTAAGTACCTCTTACGGTCAAGTCTGGTTTATGAAAATGGTTCTGTCACTGTACTACATAATGGTAAGTATGTGTACCAAATTATAAAGAAATATCTTTAGATTTGTGGAAATTACAATAAAAAGAAAAAATAAAAAATTGAACTTTAAGGCCATATAACTTCTTACCTTTCTACCTAGGAATATTAACTTTAATCGGTTTATTTTAACCTAAAGAATCTATGACTAAAAGCTGACCCATTCTTTATGAGACACCCTGTATACATAAACCCATTCCGCTTTTAATGGACAAACGAAATTTAACACTCTTCCGAAGAGACACTGATGTATTTAAATATTGAGTTTGAAATAGGATCCATTTTGCTGAAAAGTAAATTTAAAAATGTTTTGAATTTCAAGATAATATTAACACTTTAACTATATGGTTTGCGGATCAAGATCACTGCAAATTAATCTTTGAAACACAAACCAGTTTTAATAAAATACGGAACATTCTCTATGTTATAATTAATTTAAAAAACTATTTATTTTAGAGATTTATATCTTTAGCGATAGTTTGTCTATAGCGAACAAAATCGACAGTCCTATTAGAGTCCGCTATAGAAGAGTTTCACTGTACGTTTCATACTATTTTTCAAGCATCTCACCCAAGGCTACTGGCTTGGATATCAGTTTGCACTTGTTCTGCAATCTCCCCTTCATCGGTTTAAATCCTCTTAAAAAGAAATTTTCGGGTCTATGCAGATACTTACCAAGGTTCTGCAGATGTGCTGGTTTATCAGTCGATATTAGTAGGGCTGTTTTATACACGGGATGTAAGTTAACAGTATAAGATCGCTTAGACATATTGCTTTTGGAACAGCTACTCCACAGTCTAGCAAAGTGATATTTTTGAGAGCTTATGGATGATTTTCGTGATGTTACTCGTTCTTCGTCTTATAAAAGGTAGAAGAAATTACAAATGTAATAACGCGTATCCGCTTCTATATCGCGAAGAATATGTTTCCTCATTTTGATCGCGTTAAATCGCAAATATTTATCAAAATAAAAAAGAATCTTATATGATTGAAGCATATGTGACAACTTTAACAGGGCTAGATAAGTAATTTCTCTCAGTGTATTCATCACATATCTAAAGAATATATTGAAAACAAACCATTAAATGGTTTTTATGTTGACCACAGCATCCACTATTTATGAAGGCTAAGTGGTTAGGTACAACATCTTAATGATGTAAATAGTATTACAACAAAGATGTCAGCTGTGTAGCGGAGAACTGCGACTGCCCGCAAAACAGCATTCAAAGTTCAAACTAAATACAATCCATCTGGTTGTATACGTGACCCATATATCGTAGAATAAAAGAAAATGGTATCACGTGTGCCTATGGAAATTCACTTCAATACCTTTTAAAACTGGCTCATGCTTTATACAGTCCGTTTTGTTTTTTATTGAGAGCTCTAATAACCTCTATATATTATCAAATGGTCTTTTCTACAATCTGATGATAACTAATATATTTTTTCTTCTCCTTTTAAGTAGTAGGGATACTTATTTTATATAATCTAAAATATATTTTTATTATTAATTGGTTCTATCTGATTACGTAATTAATAGGCTTGCTTTATGAAAATTATAAGAGGAATTCATAAAACACTATAAAATAACACAGATGTTTGCGTCCAGCTGTTTCTTGATAAACATACTTAGTTACTCTAGTCACTCCAACACAGAATACTTCAACTGTTTGGAGTACAGAATATGGACTTCCTGGTTTATATGCTACTGCATATTATATAAGCAAGGATTATATTTTTCTCTGCTCCGTTGAAATAGTTTAATGTCATCCTATACAAAACTTGTCACGGACGAAAGCGGAATTGTGACACATAAACGATAGTATGCTACGGTTCAGCTTACAGAAATGGGGGAGGTTCGTCTTATTAAAATACGAGGATTTTAATAATTCATTAATTATGGAATAAAGAAACAACAGTGAGGCCATGCTTTAGACTTCACGTTATCTAAAGGAGGCCAATCATCCGGGAAATCGGGCAGCGGAAGCATACCTATCTACCTTAACGTATTTTCATCATCATCATCTGACATGGAGCTGACTCGATGGTCGATCCTGGATACGCCAGGCCCACCCTATGCCAGTAGGTGGGTAGGAATTTTCGAGATAGGGTGGGATCGGGTGGGGTATTGCACAACGTTAGCATGCCTGCAATGTATACCGCAAGGCACCGCTGTTGCAACACCGGGTAGTTAGTAAGCTACGCATCAATGGGATTTTGAGTTTTACCCTACTAACTTTGGTAACAAAGCTTCACAGTGTTGGTATCTCTTATCTATCTATTTCCTAAGGTAACAGAGCCCACCTCTCTTAGTTTCCTAATAACTAGCAACTTAATATTAACCCCAAATTGTATTGTTTCCACTTAATTTTTTTTTGTCGGCTCTCGATTTCTCTTCCTTCTTTTCCAACCTTCCCCGCTGCTGCTGTCGGCTAGGACTCCATCGTTTCCTTTTTCATTGGTGCTTGTTTCGTTCCTTCTCCGTTGTTGTCTCCTTCGTCACTCTCTTACTGCTTCTTCTTCTTCGTTGTCCTATTCGTCTTCAGTCGATTCTTGATCAAATTCTTCGCGCAGTGCGTATACTCTTCTTACCTCTCTTCGGATATCCTCTTTTCTTCTTGCCTAGTCCTATCATGTCTGTTTAGGTATGCCGGTGTTTTGGATGTCCATCTCCAGTGATGTATTCCACGTGTAGCATGATCTTCCGATCTTCTTTTCTTCCGTTTGCATGGCATAAGCTTGCTGTAGACCTATCTACCTATTTAAACGTATTCTGTTACTAAAAAGTAGCTAATAAGTTATCCCAAATAGCAATAATAACAATTTTCTTTGGAGAATTTTTACGGTAGTCTTTTCAAAAACTTGATAGCACAAATTCAAAAGGAAAGTCACAGTTAGATTACCGCAACCTTTAATTGAAACAAATTAAAACAAAAAAAAAATAGTTCAAAGGAACAGATAATATATCAAAATTAAACAAAATGATTACTCATGAAACAATACACAGGCGAATTATAAACATTCCAGTTCGTAGGTAAAATAAGTGGACGCGACTGCCTCCCTGGACTTTCCCATACTGGAAACTGTTCATATCATCTTTATTTCAAATTATATATATATATATATATATATATATAAATAATAATTATATATATCAAATTAAGTATTAAATACAAAATTTTGATAAATAATTTATAACGTTGTTGTAATACCGGTTAAAGAAATGAATGTAGGGCGACAGTATGGCAATGGTTCTGAACCAACCGGGCTGTCCGTACCGCTAGGCCGTCGCGCGGTCTAACTAGTACCAATCGCTATTGCTACCGAGGTAAAATTTTCTAAGTCCCTGGAAATTATATTTTGTAGGGCATAAAAAATCGATTTTTTTTATTTTCGCGGAAAAAGATTCTTTGACGCAAACAAATAACAACCGTTAGAATAAAAAAAATATATTTTCTAAAAAAGAGGGGGAGGGGGCCGGTGCGCTTACATATATCCACGAGTGTAATATTTCTTTGCATATTCATATGCTCCATTACGCACTGAGCGATTCAGTGAAAACCCCAGCTTCCTATCTTTTTTCGTTTATTAATTAAAGGAGTTTGAAGTTTCAAACTTCCAAGCTTCGTAGAGGGCGCCACAGGAAAATTACGGAGTTCTTCAAAAACATATCGATAGCCCCTTGCGAGGTCTATCGACATATGAAATTTAAAAAAATTCCTTGGAGCAGTTTTTGAGAAATAATTTTTTGAAAATTTCCAAAATTTTGAAAATTCGTAATTTAGGCCCCTTATAATTTTTCAAAAAACTTTTTATATCACCTCATTTTACCCTACATATACTATTCAGAAAATAAAAATCATTTGAATCGATTCATCCGTTTTCGAGTAATTGGGCGTTAAACTCAAAATTTTCAAAAAATCATAGCGCCCTTCATTTTAAAGCTAGCGAGTTTGGCAAAAAATTATCAGATTTGTCTTATGACCCTCTATCGTTATCAGCGATAAAAGTTTCAAAATTGTAATCACGAAAAAAGTGATACCAAAAAAACATGCGTAACTTCCGCTTCCGGTTTCGGATTTTTTGAAAAGCTTATTTTTTCGATGAATTTTCGATACACCCCCGCATTCCAAAGCGCATCAAAATCGGAGCAATACTTTCGGCTGTAGAAGCGTCACATACGTACGTACATACGTACATACGTACCCACCCACAGACAGACATTTTTTAAAAACCACTTTTTTGGGTTCCTAGAGACCCAAAACGGATATATCCGTTAAAATCTCGATTTCGAAAATTTTCATGATTTCAATACTTACCCTATACCTATAAGGTATGGGAAAGTAATATACCTATAAGGTATGGGAAAGTAAAAAGGTTCAGTGCCAAGGACCCAGCTCAGTGCAGTTTTATGCACAGTACAATAATCCTTTAAAAAATAAAAGCAAAAATAATATTAATGTCAATATTTACGAGTCCAGGAATAAATCCTTTACAAGCCTAGATTTTAGTTCAGCTTCGGTTTCGAAAACCAGGACAAGAAAACGGAAGGATGACGTTTACACACAACTTAGCGAACAAAACAATTGAGTTCGTTGACTTGAGTCGCTGAAAATCGGCTCCCACAGGTAAGTAGAGCTTGAAGAAAGTTTTTTTTGTTGTTGGTCGTCGATGATCAGAGATATGGGCACTGAGTTTACCCTCAGAGAGTGGATTCAGCGTCGTGTCCAGTAGTTACATAATCTTACAGTATAGGGAAATTTCCAACCAAAAAGCGAGGTGATATTTTCGATACGAGAACTGGAAATTCGAAAAACTCTTTTTGGCCACACCAATAATTGATACCGCAAAAGTTGAATTTATTCACAAATCTTAAAAAGGAGTGGCGCGGGTATTTGTCGCACTTACACGAATTCGATTCTTCCTTAGCTAAGAGGCGACTGACTAAGCTCTTCCGCGTATTTCTCGATTAACTGCAAGAGAATTTTTAATCTGCAAAATGCGCGCGATATAGTAACGGAATATATCAAACCTCGTGAATAGTCAACATTCAAATACAAACGCGCAAAAACCAAACGAACTTCGAAATTATGCGGAACGATTAAACTTTGGTTTGTTGATACTCAGACTTACAGCAACTTATTGCAGCATAAGAAATCTGCCAGTGTTCATTCTGTGATAGTAATGGTGGTATGGCATTAAACTGTTGTAGAGCCTCTTCGGGAAAGTTTGCAATACATTTTGATAACCATTTTGTCCTATTGCAGCTTTCACTCAATGGTAGCATTAAATATGTTTACGTATTTTTCTTGTGTTGTTGAAGACCCTTGTAGTTGTTGTACTGTTGTACACACTCTTAAAGGCTAGTTACATATATATCATATTTCCTTTCCTTTTGTTTCCTCTTTATTGCTACTGGTGTTTGGCCAGTTGACGTTAGATTTGATAAAATTGTGTTCTGGAAAACATTATTAATATTATTCCCATGAATTCTCATTATATTTTTAACCCTTTCCATCCAGTGATCCAACATTGGCATTGTTATTATTATCCTTCCGAACCATAAAATTAACGTACATTCAGTCGAGGTGAAATATAGTGGCCAACATATTATATACAAAAAGTCAGTTTTGCCTGAGAACGGCTGTGTTTAACAAAACTTGGCGTTTTTACAAAAGTAAGTATGTTTCCGATATTTGTTATTTCTTATCTATGAGGAACCTACATTTTAAAGCCGTATGTTTCATATTGTAATTACGTTGTATACTACGAATATTAAAAAAAACAACAGTCTTGCCAGATTTCGAATACCAATCAAGCGTAATATTGCAGGTACCTGTGCTATAGGGACCTTTATGGGGCAGTGCCAATAGGCACTGTCAGTCGAGGTCACAGTGAAATGCTTCTCGATCGTCCGCGGGGTCAAACCCCGGCTAAGGCGACAACCGTATTTCGCTTAGTTAAGTTTAGGGTGCATGTTGCATGAATGGATAGTATGTAAGGGACGCCCGCACCTGCCTTAAATAATTCGAAAGTGTGAATAAAAAACAGGTACCTGTGCTATAAGTATATTTTTCTTGACATTCACACTACCCCCCCCTTGGAACCGCTTTCACATTATTTTAGGTGGGTGCCGCATTTCACTATGACCGCGACTGACAGCGCTTGTTCGCACTGCCCCATCGAGGCCCCTGCTGTAAGTATTACGACTACAGTTGTAGTTTTTACTTTTAACCACAATAATACCACAGCATTGTAACGATAAGTGTTGCTAAAGTAGTACACTAATAAATAGTGCTTGAGTTTCGTATAGGCACTAAATTCAATCAATATACGCGTATTTCTATCTATATATAAAGCCTGGAACTATCGAAATAAACCTTTTATTAAATGTTATTGAAAAAAATCCCGAACACGTCGATTTTTATCTTAAATTAGATATATTTTAGTGTAATTGTTATTTGTAGATTGTCTTTTGTTTCTGAGTTATGGCAATAGCGAAATTTTTTTTAAATGGATACCCCAATTTTTAATTACTAATTTGGAAAGAGCGTGAAATTCAAATATGTGCAATACTGTATTAAGTAGTTTTCGAGATAATTGCTTTTAAAGTTTTAAAACAAAATTCGAATTACAATCAAATAGGTCAATAATTTGGTAGCTTACTTACTGGTTCGTTGCTTGTATTGCAGGTATTATGAAATACAAAGCCGAAACATACCAAAATAAAAAAAAATAGTTAAATTAAATGTTCGAACTGACAACCATTTTGGGCAAGGCGGTATACAACTCTGTACAAAAATTCTTCATGAACTTGACGCAAAGTTTGAGATGGAATTAATCTTATTTCTGTGCAAATTCTTAGTTTTGACTCTTCTACTATCTACTACTACTTATGTAGACTTTACTATTTAGATAGCCCCATAAGAAAAAATCCATCGGAGGTGGGACGGGTGATCGGGAAGGCCCCTCAACAGCTCCCCTTCTGCCTATCCATTTACCAGGAAACATTATATTTAAATAATTCTTAACACCAACAGCAAAATGTGCTGGAGCACCATCTTGTTGAAATCATAACGTATCGTTTGGTACATCTGTATCTTCATTATTCGGATAAAGCACCGCAAGAGCAGGAATTAAGTCGTTTCTTAAGAAGTCCAAACTATTTACGCCTGTCTATGAACCTACGATAAAAAAATGGTCCTAGAATTCTGTGCCCCAAACGTTGTCTTTTTGAGGCAACTGCATGTGCGTCTCGTTCATCCAGTACTGATTGTCAGGTGCCCAATATCGACAATTCTGACTATTCACTGTACCATTAAGGAAAAAGGTAGCTTCATCGGAAAAAATGATGCGCGATTGGAAAAGTGGCCGTCAATATTACACCACTCCATCATTACCTCACAGAACTCTATTCCGCGATCGGGATCATCTTCGTTAAGCTCTTCCACTACTTGAACTTTATAGGGATGCCTTTTATATTTTTCTAAAACCTTCAAAACTGAAACTGACCATTAAGAAATGCCATTATTTGCAGCTAGTTCTCTTATACTTCTATGGGGATTTTCTTGTAGAGACAATAAAATATCTAGCTCAGTACCGTCATCGGTTTTTGGACGACCACCACTACGGCGATCCTTCACATATCCGAGTTCAGAAAACTTTTTCTCCATTTTGGAAACTGTCGCTTTTGTGATAGGTTCTTTATCAGGATACTTGTTATTCAATAGGTCACAAATCTCCTGTTGTGTTCTAGTACGGTGGTCACATCCCCTCAATATTAAAACCTGAATTCGCTCTTTTTCTGTCAAATATCGCACCATTATTTACTGAATTACGTACAAAACCACAAAATATAAACAAATAAACAAACTGTGAGGAACTCAATTGTCAAGTGAAGAAGTCAATTGTTACATGGCTACTTGATTTTTTTTATTAATACTTGGAACTCTTGATTGTTATTCGATTTTTGTTTTAAAATTTTAAAAGCAATTATCTAGAAAACTTTTTAATGCAGTATCACACTTTTTTAGCATATTTGGGTTTAGAATTTCACGCTCTTTCCAAATCCGCCATAAAAATTAGGATATCCATTTAAAAAAATTTCGCTATCGCCATAACTCAGAAACAAAAGACAATCTACAAATAACAATTACACTAAAATGCATCTAATTTTTTTTTCTTTTTTAAAGCCTTTTAATTAGCAATCAGAACATTAATGCATTCTATGAGCTAATGTTTTATACTATCTAGGCTTGGTTGGAAGACTCCCAGTGGAGTCGTCCCGCTGTCAGTTTGTTAGATCTTTTGGCCATTTCTTCTTAAGACGTCTGAATTGAGGATCTTCCACCAGCGGTGCAATGGTTTCATTTGGGTGGAGTTCCAGGGTTGTTTGATGTTTGATAGCATACTGTTTGATTAGTTCGCTCACGTGTGGGATGTTGAGGTCTAAGTGGAGCGTTTGGTTTGTCACATACCAGGGTGCGCCTGACACTACGAATGGTTTTGGACTGAAAGCGTTGAATAACTTCGATGTTCGATCTACTTGCACAGCCCCACAGCTGACAGCCATAGGTCCAGATTGGTCGGATGATAGTCTTGTACAATATTACTTTGTTGGCTAATGATAATGAGGAGTTTTTCCCGATGAGCCAACAAATTTTCTTCATTTTTAAGTCCATTTCCTTTCGCTTCTTTTTAATGTGGGTTTTCCATGTCAATCTTCTGTCGATATGTAATCCCAGGTATTTAACTTCATTTGACTGGGGGATGTGGTTATTATTAAGAGTGAGAGGTGGGCATACCTGATGCTTTGTCGTGAATGTAATGTGTGTTGATTTACTCTCATTTATCTTAATTCTCTACTTAAGAATCCACTGTTCAAATTTATTTAAATGGATCTGTAGTGCATCTGATGCTGCTATCAGATTTTCGTTACACGTGAGTATCGCCGTGTCGTCGGCAAATGTACCTATTTCCGTTTGTTCTGTTGTTGGTAGATCATAGGTAAATAGTAGATATAACATAGGCCCCAACACACTTCCCTGGGGTACTCCTGTCCTATTTCTTTTATTTGGGATACTTCCTTGCCAATTTTTGTTTGAAAGGTTCTGCATGTGAGGTACGATTGTAATAGAAGGTAATATTCATGGGGAAATGTTGATTTTATATTGCAGTCCTCTGTGCCACACCCTGTATCTAATTTAAGATAACAATTGCGTGTTCGAGGATTTTTTGAAAAACGTTTAATAGAAGATTTATTTCGATAGTTCCGGACTTTACACTCGCATTGTATATGCACTGTAAAAGGTGGGCAAATTTAGATGTTTGTATAGGGTAACTCGGTAACTATAGGAGATACAAAAAAATGGAAGTTACATTCTCGATCTCTTTTTTTGAGACAAATTCATTGGCGGAAACAAAAATTTGCTATCGTCTTTTGTTTTCGAGTTATAAACAAAAGTTCGATTTTTCAACTTTTAGACAAATGTGAATATCGTGGTTGTTTGTAAAGTTATGAGAAAATAACTTTTACATTCTCTGGGCACTTTTTTCTGTATAATCCAGTGGCGTCGGGAAAATTTGAAAAAAAAAGGTGCAATGCCGAGTTATGGTCTAAAGTTGTATTTTTTCAAATGGGAATCATAGTTGGCTATGGTTTAGTTAAAACGGATTTTTTTTCTCTTTCTAACTATGTATCATATGTCGGGTAACTTTTGATGTGTAAGTCTTTAATAGCGAACATAATATTTTGCTAGATTACTGCGTTTTTTTATATTTTAGCAAGTAGGCGGGTGTCATCTATGATGGAAAAACGGAAAAAATCCAGGAAAAAAAATCCACGAAAAAAAAATCCAAAGGAAAAAAAATCCAAGGAAATAAAATCCAATCTATAATTATAGTAATTTTTCACATGGTTTATAACATACGGCCGGTTGCGGAAACGCTTAATGAAATTTGCCTTATAGTTACCTACCTTAACAATAAAATTTTAGGGCAAAAATATTTTGTTACTTAGGTAGATCTGTATTAGGTTATAATGCCATTGACTGTAAATTTTGACAATTTAACTATTTATTAATACTAAAACATCTTCACTTTTACGATTAAATGAGTTAATTGTAATTATGACGGAAACAAAATCGTTAATATGCAATTTATTGCAAACGAATAAACACTGTCATATTTTTTTTCATGGATTTTTTTTCCTGGATTTTTTCCGTTTTTCCATCATAGATGACACCCGCCTACTTAAAATATAAAAAAACGCAAAAAGTAATCTTGTAAAATATTATGTTCGCTATTAAAGACTTACACATCAAAAGTTACCCGACATATGCTACATAGTTAGTAAGAGAAAAAAAATCCGCTTTAACTAAACCATAGCCAACTATGATTCCCATTTGAAAAAATACAACTTTAGGCCATAACTCGGCATTGCACCTTTTTTTTTCAAAATTTTTCGACACCACTGGATTATACAGAAAAAAGTGCCCAGAGAATGTAAAAGTTATTTTCTCCTACCTTTACAAACAACCACGATATTCACATTTGTCTAAAAGTTGAAAAATCGAACTTTTGTTTATAACTCGAAAACAAAAGACGATAGCAAATGTTAGTTTCCGCCAGTGAATTTGACTCAAAAAAGAGATCGAGAATGTGACTTCCATTTTTTTGTATCTCCTATAGTTACCGAGTTACCCTATACAAACATCGAAATTTGCCCACCCTGTACATAAGCAGAATATGCTTCAAATATGATAAAATATACACGGTGTATATGAACATTTATGCAAGCGATTCTATCTTTGGATGTAAAAATTATAATAGTTTGAGGATATACATTTGTTTTAGCTTTTTTATATACGAAATATGAACATATGGTAAAACATAACACGGACGCTAAACTAAAACTACTATAATTAATCTTAATATATTTATTAATCATATTTCCTATGGTTGTAGCAATGTATATCTATGTGCTTCTCTTAATTATGTAGGGTAAAACACCTTCTTCTATTAGAAAGTTTGTCTGTACAAACAGAGAAACTCCTTTCTACATCTACGCATGTAATAGGAGCATTTTCTAAATTGATAATTACTGCAGGATCTCCAAAAACATGTTCACCTTGCATAATTTCCATTTCAACTAATTGAATGCCTTAAATATCTTTTCTCTACGTAAATGAAAAAATGTATAATATAACTGGATTAAGAATATTAAATACATTATTTAATGAAATTGCTACGGGCAAGCAAATCTAATTATCAAAATTTTATTCTTACAACGAATAAACATTGTAAATGCATGGTAATTTAATTGAATACCAACACTCTTCTTGATATACTTACAAATTTAAAGTGAAGTGGCTATGTTTGTGACTGATGTTTTTAAATAATTTCTTGAAAATCGTAGAGTAACGCAGGTTGCCTATGCAAAACTGGGAATTGTATTTGAAAAATACTGTACCTGATCTGTTAATCAAAATCTGTGATATTAGAATTTACAACCTTTATAAATAAAATGTTGCTGAAGTGCGTCGAATTAGTTCTTTTCAGCTTCTAACAAACGCAGATCCTTTCAGGATCAGCTGACTGCGTTTCAAAGCGAGCTTAACTTTAGAACTTTGAAAGAAGCAATTGTGATATAAATAAAAGTAAAAGCATCTGTAGTTCATTTCGGCCAGTGACAGTTGTCTAATAGATTTTCTTTCCCACTTAATAACAGTGGCTCCGCGGCGGTGTTAACCATTAGTCAGAATTGACACCGGAGAAATAATGTTAGAGAAAGGTCCAAATGAAATATATCGACAACTATTCCACACGACACTGTAAGTCCATTATGTCCGGACCGCACACCAAGTTCCAACAAATAAAATACTTTTAAGGGTAGTAGAAACAAAGATTTGATGTGGAGATTGTTGCTCCAAAACACGCCTTTTCGGAATAAAAGAATTTTAGGTATTTTATATACCTACATGAGTTCCAAACGGATCTCTTTTACTTTAAAAACTATATAGGCCGATTGGGTTTTAATCCTATTACGTAGCTTACAATTTTCTAGGCCTTGTACATTTACGACGTCAGCTGGAAAGTGTATAAAATACGAATTGTGCAAGATAGAGAAAATTTCAGGAATGGAAAAGAAAGGAAATGGGTTGGCAGTAAACAGAAACAAGTTAACGAAAAGGTTTCTTTTTGTTATTGTTTTTAGAGAATCCACGTGCGAGCAAATTCAGCGGTAAAATGGAAAGTGCAAATGTCAAGGGTCACTATAAAAAACGGTAGTAAAAACCAGGATCCGCTTTCTAAGGGATTCTAATCGAGCTAACCTAAAATATACGGCATTTTTTGCTTATCTGTTAAAGAAATGTATGAGCCACCGCGCTTTTTACGACGCACGTGTTTCCGTAATAAATATTAACAGAAGCCCCTACATTAATGCGAAAAACAGAAAATACAGAAAGTTCGCTGGCGCAGCGTCTTCGCCGAAATAAGAACGGTACGGGAAGTAGCGAGCGAATATCTATGAAGTAGAGGAAGACATAAATTTTTCTAACAGTTTTATATTTCGGGAACCACCCATTGTAGTTTCAAGTGGGAACTAGCCTTAGTATGTTACGTACGGTTCAGTACTTCGGCGATTCGTGTAAACAAACTGTACAGCAACCAGCAGTTTACTGGATTTACTGCAACATAAAACGCCTCCACTTCACTCTTGGAGTTTGTAGTTGTAGCGAAACTACCACAAGATTATTTCTCAAAGACACCACATTCGAGGAATAGGTCCCTTGGCGAACTGAGATTTATTCATTATTCTCCTCATTCTACGTCCTATTCTTTTATGTACGATTAGGTCCATCACTTGACCCTTCTGCCCAAAACACATTATCGGATTATTCCGGTCCTAGCATTCACAGTTGGATGTTACACTCTAACCTAAAATGAGAAGTAATGAATACCAAGCAAAAATATATTGTTTCATAGTAGGTATATATCTGGTGTTATTAGTGAAAAGCAATTATTTATTTATATAAATCCCGTCTGTTTTTTTTTATAGGAATTGGTAGAAGAAGTGCTTCAAACACAATGAGTAAATATACTACGCTAAAATTTAGAAATAGTTGTTACAATTGCCAAAGAAAAAAAGTAAATTAAACATGTTAATTGGGTTAACTATTTACAAATCTGAGTTTGTTTGTATTTCATTATAAATTAACTCCACGTTACACAGGAACTTTGTCATTCAGGAAAGTTAGTCAGATTGTCTCACCGGCAAATATTAATTTACATATTCTGAATATTGGATTGCTACAATGAAACGCCTTGCAAGAGTAGGAAATTCCTTATCATGACGACGTTACAATACACCTTCTGGACTAAACCACCTCCATTATATGGAGTGACCAATGAATAAATAAATTGGTGTATGCTTTGAATGTGAACATTCGAGATGTGAATTGATACATATACGAAAAGGAAATCCTTCAATGTTACTAGTAAAACAACAAACGATTAATTCAATAATTTTTGATATGCTTGTCCAATAGCAGCCCGCAACCTGTATGTATCAATACACGACATGCGATTATTCTTGTACGCGTATTCGGGTATTTTTTTGGTCCATTTATACTGTGCTTAGAGTATAAACAATAGGAAGAGGCTATAATGCGAGATATAGGAGGATATATTGAAGAGGCTACGGTACGACATATCATTCATCATCATTGACAGCCTTTCCGTCCCACTGCTGGGCATCGGCTTCTTCTCTGCCACATGTTTCTCCTTAGCGCTACGGTAGAACCACGGGGGACGTACAGTTTAACATCGAATCCGAACGACAGAAATTCTACAGAAGGTTTTTAGCATTAAGATCCCACGGTTGTAAACTAGATTGGGAAATTGTGTGTGGTGGGCTGCAGACAAGATTTTTATAAATTTGCATAGTAATGCATAGATGTCGAACCCAAGCCAGAATCGACGTTTTACTCAGAAAGCAAGCTCTCTACCAACTGAGCTACCCCCACAAATACTCTAACCAAAATGGTGGCTGAGAAATCAGTATATAAAAATCACCAAGTTTTTCTGTATATTGTGCTGACTGCCGATGTATTAATTGTTTCTTTGGGGTTGGAGGCTTGATGTGTAGTATTTTTTGACATAGCAAAATAAATATTAAAATTCTGCTATGCATAGGTACACATGAGAGAAGGTACACTATATACGAAGCTATTTGTGGATGACCATTATAGCCCGCGATAGAGGTGATATAGGGAGTACGACAAGAAAGATAATAGAGCAATATGTCGAATGCGGATTGAAGATGAATTTCCAGAATCGACGTTTTACTCAAAAAGCGAGCGCTCTACCAACTGACTTACCACCACACTAGTACGACATATAGGTGAAGCTATTTTGAACAACTAAAGACAAACCTCAGAGCATGACAATTATGTATACTATATTTTATTTTCTGTCACAAGAAAGTAAAATTATCGGTTTGTTAAAGCAAATGTCATAAACATTTCCATATTTTCTAGTTTATTGCATTTATAGTCAATATATGGTTAAAAAAGCGTTCCTGTTCTTAGGGTTGCCTACCGGTACATACCCTTGATTGATTGATTGATTGATTTGAAAGAGCAAGATCTAGGACCCTGTTTTCCAAGCATCTCTAAGCATTGCAGCCATCATTGGCTTATTGTACACCCTAACTAAGAATTTTGGCCTATCTGGGGTAATTCCAACTCCAGTAATGATTTTTAACGTGTCACACATCTCAGTGGCTCGGGACCTACGGCTTTACTTCTTATCCGACAGAAGGCGCATTTTCAGATTTTTCCCCGCTAGAAAAATCTCGTCGAAGTCAGCCAGGTTCGATCCCGCGTCCCTCGGATCTAAAGGCAAACGCGCTAACCACTAGACCACCGAGGCCGGCGGTGTATACCCTTACGTCTGATGGTTATCATAAAGCTGATAGAATGTAGCTTTTTTTCAATTCTATACTCTAGGGTTTGCTAATGTGTTTGTTATACACAGTTGGAATTAATATTATCCAAACCAATAACTGACATAAAATAAAGACATAATTGACATTTGAAATTGTTAATACAATATTCCTCTCAAGGTTGGACTAGTTTTACACAAATATATACCCAAGCTTCAATATGCTTCTAACAAAGCTAGATTTTCCCGCAAAATTGCAACAGCCACTTTAATGTCCTCTGCAGGGTTTTCTACTTGCGGTAAGTGAAGTGTACTTACAATATACGACGTCAATAGGTTACAGACCTACGGGTGCTAGTTGACACCGCGACTTCTGTCACACGATTTACCTTACTTTACCGTTTGCAGGAAAATTTAAAATACCTCGGTGACTTTTTCGGATTAGGGCTGCTGTACAAACTCTAGTTAAATAACAACAGTTGCAGTAAATTTTTGCTTTTCCGCTTCTCATTTATTTAGTCTTCCTTTTATTCCTATTTCTTTACCTTATACACACTGCTCACAAATTTAAGTGAAACTTTCTGCCTTAAACATAGATAAAAAGTGTGTGACAAATATTTATAACAACGTTTTATGGACATATAATCCAGTAGGCTTCCTATAATATAAAAACACTAATTATTGGAGTAAAATACGATCCCATAAACAATTTCGTCCAAAACAGTGTCTTGTGCATTTCAGAAAACGTATTAGAAATATCCCGTTGCAACTTGGGAGCACCGAAACAGTCTATAGTTATTTAACATAACTATAATATTTTTATAATCCGTATGCTAGAACTAAATAAATACTCGTTTCAGCACGCAACAAAAATATATATTTATTATAAGGAGAAAACACATATGATAAAAAATATGATTAAAATATATAAAT
Organism: Limonius californicus; assembly: GCA_014611495.1. Classification (NCBI taxonomy): domain Eukaryota; kingdom Metazoa; phylum Arthropoda; class Insecta; order Coleoptera; family Elateridae; genus Limonius; species Limonius californicus. The sequence goes on along the minus strand of JABXWE010026816.1, from coordinate 1,978 downwards.
CCGGGGAGTAAAATAGCACGTAATATGATCAGGGGTACCTCAAGGTTCTATGTTGGGACCTCTACAATTTAGATACTTACGCTGATAATATGGGTGTAAGTGTCTCAGAGTATTAATGAGTTTATTAAGAAATTTAAACTGGTAGCTGAAATGTTTGGATGATACACAGGAAATATGTTACTGTTGAATTGCTGTATTTTAGGTGCGGAAAAAACTTTTCTTCTGTGTTTTGTGTAACACGTGGAAAATTGTAGGATTGTAAAATAAGACGCTACGAAAATAGACTTTACAATTAACGAGGGTATTGACCGAATATATAAAAAATTGAATAACATAGCAATACAGTCAATTCGGCTTTGGGGTATGTATTGTGCTTTAGTATTTTATGTTATCACGTGAATTAGATTGACGTTTTATTATAAGCTTTCCATTAGTCAGATATTTGTTATTACATTAACATTTAACTTACGAAATTTAAAACGACTATTTATAAGATATGTAACATTTGCTTTTCTAACCGCCCATATTTATTTATAAATGCCAACTGCAAAATTTTCTAGAAAATACTTTCATTTATAGGAATTTTGTGTGAAAAACTTAAATGTTTTAATATTTGATTATCAAAACAGAACATTTCCCTTTATAGAAGCAATTCCGTTGTATTTATATAGCAATGTGTAATAATGACTAATTACAAAAAGCACTGTTTTATTATTTAACTTTTAAGAGCAACCTAATTTTTTAGCGAAATACGGATTTTATTCGTGTTGAGATTTTCTGCGTCAGGGATTTCATTTATATGAAGATTTGCATATTATAATTACTTCTTTAAACTTACCAATTCGGTAGCATTTTCACGTACTAACCACTTAAATACATACTTTGCAGAGAAATTGCGATAATGCAGAGGAACATAATGTTTACTTGAATAAACATCTATAATTGTAGATTTCTGAATATTCATGGTGTCTCAGAAATGGATCCGGATACCTTTCTTTGAAACAGTAACACTCGTGCGATTTAATTCTACTGTTTCATTGTACCTTATTCAAACCAAATGTATTAAATATTAAATAAGAATTCAATACAAAAATAATTTACAAGGTTTGGCAACTTAATTCCTGAATTAACACTACAGCAGTGGAGTCATATGAAATTAAATCAAATGTAAAGCAGCATACAATAGTTCACAAGTTTGATAAAGAGAAGGTGGTCAAGCTATCGACCAGCTGTTAGTTCCTGCACAGGCTGGTAACGTGTATATAGTTATTTTGTCCATCATCATGTCGCGACGAGTAAATATTAAATTTTGCTGTAAATTAGAGAACACTCTTACAAAAACTTATGAAATGTAGAAGTTTTTAAGTCACACTAGCGTGTTTCAATGGACTAAAAGTTTTAAAGAGAGCATTTTTTGAACGCGACCGCCATTTCAAGAAAGGGACAGTTGTTTTTTGTTTTATGATAACACACCTGCCTATTCTGCACTGATTGTGAAGTTATTTTCCATGAACAGCGTTGTTGAGATGAATCGCCCACTTTAATTACCAGACTTAGCACCACCAGACTCTTTTTCCTTGCCTAAAGAAAATTCTCAAAGGAGAACGATTTCAGGACGCAGAATATATTAGGAAACAAATAAACGCACATTGGAAACAGTTTTTTTGCACGCCTTTTTCCGACTGGCATTAAAAACTTTTAGAATGTTGTGGAAAGGAGAGTAAGGTAGAAGTTCAAAAAACTTTCTTATCACCTAACACAAACCAATACTATTAGGTACGTCAGTAATGTCTATTCAGTCTGTTGTTGAAGCTGGAAAGCAGTGTTTCTACCAAAATGGAAAATTTTACGAACATTGCACTTACTGATGTTGTTCTTATTTACGGGGAAGCTCAAGGAAACGCTCTACGGGCAAGGCAAATGTACTTAAGAGCGATATCCTCAGCGCCGCATTCCAAACAGCCGTACATTTACTATA
>JABXWE010026814.1:0-19784 GCA_014611495.1 Limonius californicus | reverse complement strand
GTTAAAAATGATAAATGAATATTATGTAATTTAAAAATTTAAATGATAAAAACGTAATTTTTGGACATCTCGATTTTGCTTCATGTAATGTCGGCCTACTAATTAAATTCTCCATAAATGCAAAGACATCGTCAACGTTGCCAAGTATAAAATTCTTTAAGTGTCTCGTGTGAGGAAACTAAGCACTATAGGAAGTTCGTGTTAGTGTTTTTGAGGACTGTATTTCTTACAGAAGAGTGCTACCTGAAGCTTTTAAGGTATTTAAAGGACACCCTGTATACTGGTTTCTACAAATCAGATAGATATTAACCTAGCGTTAAAATTTATAACTGAGAAGAAATAGAAAATAATGAAATCATCTTCTATGCGTCTAATTATTGTTTTAAATAACTTGCATTGAAATTGCCTTACCATGCGATTTCAGTTGCCTTCGTTTCTATAAACACCTTGTTCTTAATATTTTCTGGCCTAGAAATGCATCCAGTTGTTTTTAAGGGTAATTTTATTTAGCTTTTCTGGATTGAAATTATTTTGAATTTTTATAGCTCAAGAATGTTTAGAAAGTCGAAATTCTGCTGTAGGTTTGTTGTTTTTAAAGCTCCTGTAGGCTCAATAGACGCAGCCATACCAAGAACTGCTGACTTTGAAGAGACCGTCTTCCACTTTACAATAACATCTGAGACAAAATATGTTGTCATTTTTTTTGTTTCTGTAATGATTATTTACGAACTGTTGACATTAAAAAGACCATCTTTTATTTCTCAGAACTTTTTTTCATTTTAAATTTTTATTGTTACCGATTGTTTAAGAATGGCTGACTTTGAGGAGCCCAAGCTCATCATTTAGATTTTTTAATTTTTTTGTAATGATTGCTTATTTTAAAAAGATTATTTTCCATTTTACACCACCGTCAGAGATAAAATTTATTATCAGAGCTTTTTTACATTATTTAATGATTGTTTAAGAACTGCTGACTTTAAAAAGACTATGTTCCATTTCTCAGGACTGCTGTTTTCATTTTAAATTTTTATTGGTACCGATTGTTTAGGAACTGCTGCTTTTGAAGAACTTACTTTTCTCTTTACAACACCGTCAGAGATAAAATTTATTATCGGAGCGCTGTTTCCATTTTTTAACAATTGTTTAAGAACTGCTGCCTTTGAAGAGATTATTTTCCATTTTACAGCATCGTTAGAGATACAGTTTATTATCACAGCTTTTTTTACATTCTTTAACGATTGTTTAAGAACTGCTGACTGTAAAAAGACTATCTTCTATTTCCCAGAACTTTCTTTCGTTTTAAATTTTGAGTGGTACCGATTGCTTAAGAACTGCTAACTTTGAAGAGATTATTTTCCATTTTACAGCATCGTTAGAGATACAATTTATTATCAGAGCTTTTTTACATTCTTTAACGATTGTTTAAGAACTGCTGACTGTAAAAAGACTATCTTCTATTTCCCAGAAGTTTTTTCATTTTAAATTTTGAGTGGTACCGATTGTTTTAGAACTGCTGACTTTGAAGAGATTATTTTCCATTTTACAGCATCGTTAGAAATACAATTTATTATCAGAGTTTTTTTCACATTCTTTAACGATTGTTTAAGAACTGCTGACTGTAAAAAGACTATCTTCTATTTCCCAGAACTGTTTTTTCATTTTAAATTTTGAGTGGTATCGATTGCTTAAGAACTGCTGACTTTGAAGAGATTATTTTCCATTTTACAGCATCGTTACAGATACAGTTTATTGTCAGAGCTTTTTTACATTCTTTAACGATTGTTTAAGAACTGCTGACTTTGAAGAGCTTATTTTCCATTTTACAACACTGTCAGAGATAAAATTTATTATCGGAGCGTTTCTGCATTTTTTTGTTTAAGAACTGCTGAGTTTGAAGAAATTATTTTCCATTTTACAGCATCGTTAGAGATACAATTTATTATCAGAGCTTTTTTACATTCTTTAACGATTGTTTAAGAACTGCTGACTGTAAAAAGACTATCTTCTATTTCCCAGAACTTTTTTTTATTTTAAATTTTAATTGGTAGCGATTGTTTAAGAACACCTGACTTTGAAAAGATTATTTTCCATTTTACAGCATCGTTACAGATACAGTTTATTGTCAGAGCTTTTTTACGTTCTTTAACGATTGTTTAAGAACTGCTGACTTTGAAGAGCTTATTTTCCATTTTACAACACTGTCAGAGATAAAATTTATTATCGGAGCATTTCTGCATTTTTTTGTTTAAGAACTGCTGAGTTTGAAGAGATTATTTTCCATTTTACAGCATCGTTAGAGATACAATTTATTATCAGAGCTTTTTTACATTCTTTAACGATTGTTTAAGAACTGCTGACTGTAAAAAGACTATCTTCTATTTCCCAGAAGTTTTTTCATTTTAAATTTTGAGTGGTACCGATTGTTTTAGAACTGCTGACTTTGAAGAGATTATTTTCCATTTTACAGCATCGTTAGAAATACAATTTATTATCATAGTTTTTTTCACATTCTTTAACGATTGTTTAAGAACAGCTGACTGTAAAAAGACTATCTTCTATTTCCCAGAACTTTTTTTTCATTTTAAATTTTGAGTGGTACCGATTGTTTTAGAACTGCTGACTTTGAAGAGATTATTTTCCATTTTACAGCATCGTTAGAAATACAATTTATTATCAGAGTTTTTTTCACATTCTTTAACGATTGTTTAAGAACTGCTGACTGTAAAAAGACTATCTTCTATTTCCCAGAACTTTTTTTCATTTTAAATTTTGAGTGGTACCGATTGCTTAAGAACTGCTGACTTTGAAGAGATTATTTTCCATTTTACAGCATCGTTAGAGATACAATTTATTATCAGATCTTTTTTTACATTCTTTAACGATTGTTTAAGAACTGCTGCCTGTAAAAAGACTATCTTCTATTTCCCAGAACTTTTTTTTTAATTTTGATTGGTACCGATTGTTTAAGAACTGCTGACTTTGAAGAGATTATTTTCCATTTTACAGCATCGTTAGAAATACAATTTATTATCAGAGTTTTTTTCACATTCTTTAACGATTGTTTAAGAACTGCTGACTGTAAAAAGACTATCTTCTATTTCCCAGAACTTTTTTCATTTTAAATTTTGAGTGGTACCGATTGTTTTAGAACTGCTGACTTTGAAGAGATTATTTTCCATTTTACAGCATCGTTAGAAATACAATTTATTATCAGAGTTTTTTTCACATTCTTTAACGATTGTTTAAGAACTGCTGACTGTAAAAAGACTATCTTCTATTTCCCAGAACTTTTTTTTTAATTTTGATTGGTACCGATTGTTTAAGAACTGCTAACTTTGAAGAGATTATGTTCCATTTTACAGCATCGTTAGAGATACAATTTATTATCAGAGCCTTTTTTTACATTCTTTAACGATTGTTTACGAACTGCTGACTTTGAAGAGATTATTTTCCAATTCACAGCACAGTCAGATATAAGATTTATTATCAAAGCTTTTCTTACATTTTTTAACGATTGTTTAAGAACTGCTGACTTTGCACGGACATTTTCCAATTTACAACACAGTCAGATATAAACTGCTGACTTTAAAGAGATTATTTTCCATTTTATAGCAACATCTGAGCTATCAAAGCTTTTCATTTACAATACTATACGAATCAAACAAATAAATGAACTTAACTGAAATTCTTTTTATTTAACTTACTTGTCAAGGTCATGGTAAATCAGGAGCGTACACCTTTCTCACTAAGTGCATTGCCACTGTTACTCGGCAGCAAAAAGAGGTTGATATGTAATAAATATTAATAATAATTACTATAGTATGTGTTTGAAATGCAGCTTCAAATTTGTGAAATTATAACTTAAAATAGTATCTCACAAACCCTCGTAATTTTCATTGTGTAAAATCCTGCTTCCTTCGCACAACACAACGCGAATAAGCGAATTACATACCTGCAAAAACCAACGAAAAATTTCATCCAGTAGTTTAGTGTTACACAAGTTTCTAAATTGTGGAATGAGACTGAGAAATACCTATTTTCTTGTCACGTCCTTTTATGTTTACAAGTTTCGCTAGGCAGCTGGTAGAATTTACTTCTGATGCGCATGTTATGACAATGTTTTACAATGAAAAGCGCATACATTGTAGAAATGGCATTAACACCATTTAACTACGATTTTCAGAAACTTGTTCTCCGTTTCGTGTAGTCTCATCGTTGAAAAATTATTCACATGAGTCATAGTAAATCGTTCCAAAACACAGTATGTAAGACTTTCCAATATTAATGTGGAGCATACGGTCTTGCATTTGATAAGTAATTTATGTTCTCGCCCAGTCTGAATTTTACAACATTCCAGAGGTTCTCAATCTTTTTTAAACGATGTAGAGATCATGCCTATTTAAGTACAGGAAAACCATTACTGCCATTAGTATAATTATAACAGCGCATGTTAAAACTGCTGCAGAAATTAAAAATTGGTATTTCTGTTTAAATCTATGTATTGTCAGTTTCTATGTCTGTTGTTTTATTATGAATGTGTATCGTTTGGGTGTAGAGTAGGGTTATATATGCCGTTTCTTTAAATATTTATGAATCTTGGAGCTCTCTTTTCATTGATCCATATAAAACATTAGTGTGAGGTCATTGAAGTACCCTTGTTTGTTTTTTGTTTCAGAATGTTCGGTTCAGGTATATGTTCGGCGTGTGGACAGGTGATAGCAAGCAACGAGCTGGTGATGCGATCGGGTCCTTCGCAACAACAACCCGGTTCCCACGTGTTCCATGTAAAATGTTTTACCTGTAGCAAATGTAGCAACAATTTGTTACCCGGCGACCGTTATTACATGTTGGCCGGAAGTCTGGTCTGCGAACAGGACTGGCACAAACTCGTGAAAAGCTCTGCTGCAAACACCCCCACTGTACGCAAAGGAAAAGTCGGAAGGCCACGTAGAAGCCGCGATTGAATGCATTTTGCATCTTGTTCAGGTAAGACAGTGTTTGATTGTTCAATTTTTAACTTATAAATTTTAAGATTTTTTTGTCCCCTTCGTAGTCGTTTTATCACAACGTGAGGAAAAATAATATTTTCGATAGCTTTTTTTACAAATATTAAGTGTAAGTCGGGCCCTCCTTATCCTTTGGGTTAAATGGGCTATCGCCCATTGATCCAAGGGCGCTTAAGAACCGAATATATTGAAATGGTTTATTTTTTTAATTTTCGATACAAAAATATATTTAATGTGATATGGCGTCAAAATTAAACAAACATATTTAAACAATAATTGAATTGCAAATCGAATACACATTCTCCACTATAACAACAGTGTACCTACGATTATATTTAAGTATTGCTTGCAACAATTGTAGCAGGAAGATCATTTTGTACTTTGAAGCGAATTACTAAATATCTGCGATCATCGCTAGAACAATCCAAATTAAATAATTTAAGTATTCTATCCATAGAATATGAAATATTAAAAATGATAGATCATCATTGCTCATAAGGTAACCTTCCCCATTCAATCCCTACAGCTCTATATACCCTAATAAAAACATTCAAATGGTAATTTCCCCATTCAACCCTTAAAGCTCTATGTACCATACTAAATACATTCAAATGGTAACTCACTTTGTGATACCTCATTGAAAAGCTCTTACAAAATGCTAATAAATACTAGCAAATATTTCTTCCGACTTGTTTCGGATAAATTAAAAAGTAAAACTCCAAAGTATCTGAACCGATTATTTTAATTCAAATTTCAAAATATTACTTAAAATGTTCAAAATGATTTCCATTATTCTCTAGGCAATAGTAAACTTCTACTCTTAAATTCTCCTCGGTCATTTTGGAAGGTTTGTTGCGGAATAATTCGAAACTCCTGAACTATTCCTTGTCGCAGATGTTTGGTAGACTGAAGAACCATACAAAGGAATGTAATGGGGGCAAAATCTGGAGATCTTGGGGGCCCCTGTATTTTTTTAAAACTAGTGAAGATGAAATTGTTTGGTGCTATTGTATCATTTTGTAAAATCTTTTCAGTGTGGTAGAAAGTAGGTGTTACCATTTGTAAATGTTCTGTTGAGGTAGCTAGATCCTAAGGGAAGGTTCCCCTATGAGTCATGATGATTCGCCCTCCATGTTGTAGAAACGTTTTCTAGAAAAGTTCAATACCTATATTACTTCCACAGCACATTGTATGTTTTACTATCAACATCCTGTATGTATTATTTAATAATTGCTCAATCCGATGTGATTAAGGCGCTAAACTTTTATAGCCCAAGGCGTTTAAGTTTGATAAGACGGTCCTGGTGTAAGTGTATTATTGTTAATTGTGTTACCGACAAATACAGAGTGTTTAAAAATACCGCAAAGCTTTCTGATACGTCGCGAACTAGGCGAACTAGGAGGTTAGTTTCTGACAAGGCTGAGGCCCAAAGTAACAGTATACATATAGTTAAGGACTAGATACTTTAAAATGACTTTTAAACACGAGGAGCATTTGAAATGTTTTCGAAATGAATAAGAAAATTAGGTATGTCGTTTTCAAATGTTGTTCAGTATAATCTTAGCGGCAAAACACTGACAATGCTCCCAAATTCATTATACCACGACGAAACTGTTGTTTTTCTGTAATTGCTTCTCCATTCACTGGGTTTTTTGGGAATCTTGTTTCCATCAATTTTTAGCCATGGGAAAAGTTGAATGTTGGACGGCGCTAAATGAAATGAAGATGGTAGATGTGACAGCAAATCATAGCTCACTTCCCTTAAGTTTTGCAATGGAAACGGCTCTTGTATGGGGATATGTAGTGCCTTGATAAAAAATGACTACCAATCGTGATCATTTATGATTGTTTTGTGCATTTGTCCAAAGGTCCTCTATTGTATAATCCTTCTAAAATTATCTAACAACAGTATCTCTTTAGTATCACAGAAAATTCATATAATTACCTTTTTCGCAAACTTTACAGACATTCGTGTTGGGTTCTTCGCGAAGCTTCCGTTGTTTTAATTGTTGTTTTGTTTTCAGTGTACAAGGTTCATTCATTCAGGTGTATTCAAATTTATGTTTTAATTACAGCATGATATTGATTTTAATCATTTTTAATTAAATAAACAAATACTTTCACTCAAAAGACTATGCATGTATGTACCTATAACTACTTGACAGAATAACTTCCTGTTTTGCAGCTTTTCTTATGATAGAATAGGACTGCTAGTGATATACATCGTTTTGTTCAAATGATCCCCGTATTGTAGGTTTTTACAAGTAAACTATCTTCGTATTCATAGAATTATATAAACAGTATTTTGTTATTCGAATTGTTTGTATACCTGCAGCAATTTCTTTGTAATTTGTAAGGTTTTACAGTACAGAAGAATAGTAAACCGAATGTTTCTGTATGATATAAGTAATGCGTTAAACTGCAAAACCCGTAAGTGTTTAAAAATCATTTTAAAACATTATTTCCTGGGTTAGCAGAACCTGTAGGCTACACTCAATGTTTGTTCGATAACTTTTTTGAAAATAAACGGAATAAGTAAACAATTATGAAATATATAGTTTAATTAATATGACTAATTGCCAACTAATTATGTAAATACTGACAGTTTTTGAATAAAATCTCGACCCAATAAAAGTGGCATCATCTGACATAGTTCAGGCTCATATTACAGACGAGTCGTAGGCGCAGCTGGTTGTGTTCCATCAATACAAGCATGCAACATAATTTTCTTTTTCTTAAAACTTAACTAATTCAATACATACAAAAATGCCCCTTCTGTAATGGATACACAAGGGCAGTAGCATTCGCAGGGGTCGCTTTACAGAGAAATGCAAGAAGGTGGCAGTAATACACAGAGTATAGTAATTTCCACGTTTCTCTTGTGTTGCATAATGAAGTTTATTTTAATGGGCTTACAGCTTTCTGTAGGTTAGATCAAAATTGTAGCTTTTTTCCTTGTATATGTATGATAATTTGTCTACAGAATTTACGCGCCAATTTTGTATACCTACTCTTGAACAATATTTTCTTATACAGCTGTTATGCAACTATATTAGGTATAAGAGGTAAAACGCCTTTTACTAATCTGATAAAATTCTAATTAATATAAATATAAACATTAAAATGGCGTTTCTTAAAGACAGCTGTTTGGAAAGTGTTACAGGGAACTAGTAATATAGGAAAAGCACTTAAGGGTGGTTAATTCAGAATGCCATAGCTATAAGAAAATTCAGTTTTACTGAAATACAAAGAGTGCCATTAATGAATTGATTTTTTGTAAGTACGACTAATATTATAAGAAACATCTTGTACACAGACATGCAGATACGTGTTGTTAATATTATTCTTCCTGAAATTTAGCATACAGTTTCGAAATAAAAAGTTAACTAGCAACAAACACAAAGCCAAAATACAATTAAGAGGATGTTTTTTTTAAATTTACTGTTTACGGCAACAAAATTTGGTTACTAGCGTTATTTTCTTTTAATAGGGCTCGGTAATTTGCTGAGTATACCACACATAGGGTGTGTGCGTGGTTTTTTACTTTATTCTCGCTTGAGCGAGTTTTGAATTAATTCAGTATAAACGTAAATAGCTCCATTTCCGACGATTAACAGTGTTCTGCTTGGGGCGTCTAATTCAGCAAGTTTTCCAAGTAGAAATGAGTCCGAAAGCTCTCTAAAGCGCCGTTCTTCGTTTGATATTTAAATGCCTTTTAAATATTGCTTTACGTAATTAATTTAACGCTTTAAAATACCTAATATTCGTTGGGGCTTTTTCTTTTGCCGCATGCTCCGAAGATTTAACCTCGCACTTCTGGTATTAAGTAGGTGATTGCGTGTAAGAACCTGGTTCGTGTGCGTCAAATATAATATTAACAAATCGCGTAAGCCCCAATAAATTTATTACGTCTCTCGCCTTTTATCTCAAGGTCATTATGTAGGTTCTGGGTTAATATATCGGTTTGCTAGGGTATGATTGAAATAATGCGTTGTTTACGTGTTTACTGGAAATTAACTAAACTATATTGTGTCAAGTGCAATCAGGATAATAAATATCGACTGCAAAATTAACCCCGAAAAGCTATTTTTGAAACACTTTCCTTACTTACTCATGAAATGCCAACTAAGTTTGCTGTTTTCTTCAACTTATGAAATGTGACACTCTTAAATATGTTCGTGATTTCATGAAAGGAAAAGTAAATAAAAAAACTTCTGACGATAGAAATGTCGTTATACTTTTCAGTAGAAAAAGTGATATTTGTTACAATCGTTCAACACTGCTAAGTTTTAATAAATATGTAATAGGGTAACGCTTGCGTCTCCTATACTTATATTTGTAATGACACTAAAATTTAAGCTACTGACACTAATTTATTGAGAAAATGAATTGAACCGATAGACAATTCTAGCTACTTAATAGAGGTAATACATTTTCCAATGGTACGAAAGTACATTTTAAACTAAACTACTTAAAAATGTTTAGGGATATTGCCGTGTAAGACACTTCAAGGTAACAGCAATTGCATGTATAATACGAAAACTACCAAAACAACAAAATGTAACGTCTTTTTAGCAATGCACATGAAAAGTACAACAAAGGTACGTTTAAAGAAGAAATTCAACAATATTATAATGAAAATCATTATTGTATCCTTTCACTTAACTTAATGTATTAAATTCTAATACCGTGTGGCACCTCCTCTGGCAATAATAACCGCTCTGCACCTTTCTCATACTTTCAATCCAATTATCAATATGTTCTTGTGGAATTTGAACCCACAGTACCGGCAATACATCCCTCAGCTGTTGCACAGTAGTAGGTCTTGGATTATGGTGATCTAGCTGTCTCTGCAGAAGATTCCATGCTTGCTCGATGGGGTTGAGGTCTGGAGATAGGGGAAGAAGGGCAAGGTGGTTTATTTCCTCATCTCAAAGCATCTCTAAAACAACCCGAGCCTAGCGTTGTCGTCAAGAGAAACAACATATTCCCGTAAAACGGCATTGCGACGGTTCAGAACATAATCCATAATGATCTCTTGGGCATAACGTTGGCCCGTGAGTGTAGCACTAAAGATATGGAGGTCAGTACGCCACTCAAAAGAAATTCCTACCCATACCATAAGACCACCACCATCAAAGGCAACGACTGGTTGGGTATACTGAGGTAAGGTACGATGTCCGGCACTACGATATACACTTTGACGCTGACTATCATTGTCGAGACAATATCTGGACTCGTCCGAAAACAGTATTATCATCCCACGATGTCGCTTCTTGAAGCCTGCGTCTTGACCATTTCACCCGGTGTCTTCGTTGAGCCACAGTTCTTGCAGGAGCTCTCAGAGGACGGTATGAGGTAAGTCCTACCTCAAACAATCGATTTCTCACAGTTTGTCGGAGACTCCATATCCTGTGGCATTCTGGAGCACTTGCTGCAGATGTCCGTCAATTGAAAAGGGGTGCATTCTGGCACATACATTAATTATTACCAGAAGTCCTCACAAGGTGTTGTGATGCGGAAGGATCCACTTCCAGGCCTTCTTGCAGTCGTACCTGAGCCTCTAAAACGCAAAAGGGCACGGGAAATTACGGTCTGTGTGGTTCCTAACATATCAGCAATGTAGACCTGGCGATCTCTTCTTTGGTGCATAGCAACGGCAAAATTTTCTTGCTCTATTGTTAAATGGTTTCTCTGCATTGTTGTTTATTAATAAGAACACAACTGTCACCCACGAATTAAAAAACAATTAACAAAAAAGGTCTTAAGAAGACAGGAAAGATTATTCAATCAAACACACAAACTCGACTTGACACTAATACGGTTAAATAATTGCAACTGGATTCGATTGTTTATTAACTTCAAACATTGCCACTTGCTTTAATTATCAATAGTAGATGACAATTAGCCACCAAATACAACCATATATGCTGCCTATTACAATATCCTTATTCATTTTTGAGTAGTTTAGATGTAACATAAACTTGTTGCAGTTGCATACTAAGGAGGGAATTGTGTACAAGGCTGCTAAAGTAGCATGCAACACTTGAAGGGCAAGCAGGTGAGGTATATGTGATAAAGTAATAGTAAACAAAGACGGGTATAGCAGGATGTATTTCGGCTTCAAAATGTAAGCTCGCATAATGTTCAAAAATATTAAAATTTTCATTTTTGCTGTATTATATCGAACAGATAACCATTTTAGTTCTTATATGTTTGATACCTTTGTTATAGTAAAGAGGCATGAAACGAAACGATTTTTTATAATTTAACAAGAAGACATTTTTGACGATCAGAAAAACTAAAGAAAATTAATAATCAATTACCTACATATCTAATAGAACATCTTATTTATACTTTTGTATTTATGCACTTCATTTCAATTTCAATCTCTAGTGTACTTACTATTGGAAATCCTTTGATTGGTTTGGTTTAATGTAGCAACCAAAATGCCCGTACGGATAGTTCTAGCATAATTTTCCTCAACAGAGTGCGAGCAATATTCAAATATGTGAATGGTTTTAACAAAATTTGCCTAAACCCTGGGAAAATAATATATAGGGTAAATTTTACATATCAAACAGCTGTGAAATATCTGTGAGGGTGATTTTAATATAATGTTTCTGAATAAAATGCGAAAAGTAACTTATATATGAATGTTTAAGGGGTTGATAGTAGATTTTAATGGGCAAAAACTTATTGTGGTTGATGAATATAATTTTCCTGAATAGGACGTCCGCTAATTACATATTATACCACGTTCTTGAATATCCTGTTACAAAGCAATCTTAAAATAGAAATTCTGGCTGACTACCATTTTTACTGATATTTGATATTGTTTGATATATTTTGAACCATATTTTCTATGTAGCGGTTAAGAGTGCTCACATTGAACATATACATAATTCAAAAGGTTTTTAGTTTCGAACATTGTTAGGACTCTTTTCAGCTTCACTTTGTGTCTCAATGACTTGTGGGTTAATTTTTTTTGTCGCGTGTGCCTTATTTTTTGGTTGTTAAAACTGAAGGCGTTGTCAGATCTATCCATTACTTCTTGAGATATTTGAGCCAGTTTTGAAGTAAGTCACACTGCCAACAGTACCTTCTGTCATAAGTTATAACTTTAATTCAAAAAGCAAAACAAACACTTAATATTTACACACATAAAAGTGTTATTTTGTCAGGGCCAACGAGACCCAAATAAAGCGGAAATGGACTATACCTGGGAATTTTTTCGAGGATTTAAATATGAAACATAATTGACATATCAGTACCTATTTTTATTGTTGCAAAATTAAACACCAATGAAAATTTTTCCTACGTATCGTAGCTGTTCTCGTTTAATCTGCAGTTCCCTCTAGAATCTGCAACAAATTCAAAATTGTTTTCTGACGATATTAATTAATTTGTTGTCAATTGAAACTACTTATTGCTGATACACCATAGAAAAGTCATTGGACTTCCATTGTTGACTTTGGGATGAACTTATTTTCAGGGGGTTTTCTCAGCCAAAGTTGCCGAAATACCTATTTAGGTGTTCTAAATGTCACTCTGGTTAGGAGTTTTACAAAGTTTGATATGCTTCAACCACTGTCTCTTAATGATAATAGATAACAATGGCTAAAGAAATCTTTTGAGAGTAACATACATCAAGGCCTCAATAGTTGATTGTAAAATACATTGTGGAGATTTCAAATGAATATCTTAAAAATGGCATCAACCGTGCCAGTAATTCTATTATTATAATACTGTAGGTGAATAATTTTGAACCAATATAGCTTTTGTTGTTTTAAATAACTTTTTTTGCAATGTCTGCTCCCTTTTCTCAATATATAATACAATTAGCAAAATTGACAGAAAAAATAGGACAATCTGGCAGCTCCCCAGAACGGTTTGCTATTTTAATAAAATATGATTACTGTTCTTCCAACTTGAAACGTTTGGGGAGGTCTGATGTAGATCAGAAAATGCATCCGGTTTCATTGCCTACACTAATATAGCTTGTTGTTAGCAAAAGTACTATATTGTTACGATTCAACAGCTAAGACCATGTCGCGCCTGTTGAATACAGTTGAATTATAGTGGATATGAATTCCAAATTCGAATTTCTGTCAGTTCTAAATACAGAAATTACATCTTGTGTTGTACTTGAGCACTTGAGGAAATCTGCGGGTTTTCCCAAGAAAATAAGTTATAAGAGTTCATTTAATTATGTCTTTGTACACTCATAACGAGGTGGGCATTAATTGGCTAAAAGAAGGCCAGAATGGTGGGAATAAAAGATCAAAGGCGATTTATTGTGAAATAAGACGTTTACGCTTAATTGGATTTATAATACACTGACCCGTTTAGAGAAGATTTAATAATAAGAATTTAGATTAAGCTCGGGTTAGGGGCGAGTGGATCTGAGCGTTGGTTGTTACAAGATTTCGAACTTCAAAAATATATAATTAACGAAGTTAGTTAATTAACCTGTGTAGTTTCTGATTTAATTATTAATTAAAGCTTTCTATAGATAGTTAACAATTACCTTCGGTATATCGAAGCCTTTGTGTACCTTAATTAGACAGCACGCCGTTTAAATCCTAGCAAGACTAAAAATGGCAACGCAGCTATAAAATATACACACAGTAGCTCATTATGTCAGTCGCCGGTATTTTAACAATGTTCTCCAAAGCAGCATTGATATTCGATTCAGCCGCCGCATTAATTAATGCCGGTGTTAATTCTCATTGATTTTGTTTCAAGCATTCCTTCCTAGACAACAATGGATGTTCCGGAGTCATCTAAAAAGCCTTTTTCATAGAACTTTGCTAACGTACTACGCGAATTCTATCCATTAATTAAGGACCAGCGGCGGAGGCAGGCTTTGTTTTAAAAAACCGCCATTAGTATTAAATTGTACTGAAAAACGAACACGGATTGTTCTTCGAACCATTATGCATGCATTATTTCGAAATGGGTTACATATTTTCTCGTTAATTGGTTGCATTTTCTTGTAGCCGTTTTCAGTGGCGTAATATTGCTTGTCGTGTTAAAAGGTTTATCTTGCAATTGGCATTTGAGTAGTGTTGTAATCTCTAACCATATGCGAATTATTAAAATCGTTTGAGAGTACATGCATATTTCAGTTGGTGTAATTAATTACAATCGTGCCATGTGTATAGCTGACAGTAGTTTAGCACTGCTGTATTTTTATTGGTCATATGAACCTTATGTAATCTTTCGTGTTGATCAACTCAAGTACAGTATAAGTTGGTTATAGTGAAACCTCCTGGGCTGCAATTATTTCCTGGTTGTATCCTTTAAACATAATATCCCGGAATATTATGTACGTTATTACGATTCCATTACTATGGTTACTATAAGCAAAAATATATTTACATATACATAACTGTATGAGCTCTTTTTTAATTAAGTCGTCTATCCTTAATTGTTTTTGTGTTTTAAATCTTGTGAGATTTAAGATTAAGAGGTTTATAGAGGTACAAGAGTTTAATAATTCAATATTATTGAAAGTTCACTTAATCACCGCCACACATTGAAACAACTATACCAGAAAACATTCTAAACACGTATCCTTAATTTAAATGATAATCCTTAGCAGATGTTCTTAATGAAGTTTACTTGAAAATAAATCATTTTAGTTTTTGATCGTTGTTTCTGGAAACAAAGATCGCTGTAACCTGTAAATACGATACAGTAAACAATGTAACTATATACATTTTCGTGGTAATCACAGATTATATCCAGGATTTCGTTATATCCGATCTCGTCTTAATCAAATTAGAGTGTATAACATTCTCCAAACCCCAGGAGCTAACCAAAGAAGTAAGTACAAATTGGGCATATTTGTACAAAGTGTTAATCTTGTGGGCATGTGCTGACATCATTTCCTTTTTATATAAAATGGTATGAAGGTATATAATATGAGACTCAGTCAAAAAGTATTTAAATGGTTACCTTTTTTCGGAGATTTTGCTTTCTACAGCCATATATGGGTTTCTGAAATACTATCGAACTCTGACAAACATCCTATTTAAAGGAACAAATAATTTTTTGGTGTAAAGTTATCATTACAAAATTTGTTTGAAAATCGTATACAGTTAAACCCTTTGAATAGTGTACAGATCGACCAACTCAGCTGAAGCCGCGTAATGCGTATACTAGGAAGCGAGACAGAAGAAGCCAAATTGAGATGAAATACTACATCATGGGCTTTTCTTTCGGTGGGGTAGCTGTAGATGAAATTCAGTGGTTAAACACAGTCTACTACTACTATTTCTCGGACTTTACCAAAATTGCGGGCGCGGAGTTCAAGTTTAAAATTAGCTCGGTCTTCATTGAAGCTACTTTGCTTGTGCGCAATCCGCGGCCAGGGTTTCAGCTATATTGGTCAACTGTAAATAGTTATCATCAGAAGCAATGTTTTACATGTATTTATAATAATCATCCAGGTTAATACAGACAAATATAATCTTTTATGCACCTGCGCCACTAATAATGGGGTGATAGCAGATCCGAAGATCTGTTAAGCTATAGTTATGAACCACGTCGTTTGCAATATATATGGGAAGAACCTTGTCGAGGTATATTAACACCACGTCAAATGCCTTGGAACTGCATCTTGCTGTTACTACTTGGGGTACAAGATGTAGGGCCTAGATATTGCTAGTAAAATTCAAGTATCCCTGTTCAGTTACTATATTTGCAATAGAGGCCTCAAAATTAATTACCACCAATTCCTGGTCACATATAGGACACCCTCTTTGAATATGAGTTTTTTTGTACACGTAATGTTTAAGTTTTATATCTACATGTAACCAACACTTGCTGCAGCAGAGAAATATATGCATTCCCATTTTCTTACAAAACTATCTTCTCTTGTAGTGGTTCTACAGTAAATAGCGGGCTACAGGATTAAATAGAATAGGACGACAAAAATACTGTCTCTCCCTTCTTGTTAGATGCGGATATGCCCGTTTACCTGTTTACAACCGGTCTAAAAGCGAAACCTAGACCGGTTGTAAACAGGTAAACGACCATATCCGCATCTTTCTTTTACTTAAGAAACTTCATCATCCGTCTCGGTATCCCGTGAATAGGCGAAATATAGTGTATGTAAAATTCGCATATGATAAAAAGGGAGAGACAGTATTTTGATATCCTGTTCTGTAGAATCCAGTTACCCGCTATTAAATATGGAATCACTGTAGCTCCTGCACTAATAGAATTTCGTAAGGGTCTGTTTTCTTTTCATTTCGCAAATTTGAGCTCTACATGATCGATGGTTTTATTATGTAGTTCCTGTGGTTACTGCTGGTACATCTTCTCTTATATTGTAAGTATAACTTTGAGTTTTATCTCTTAGCATTTTTAGTACATGAAATTTCTCTACAAAAATTGAAATGCATTTCATTAAGAAATCATTTTTTCTAAATTCCTGTTATGTTAATGAGAACAATCTTTTTAATAATTTCAGCAGATTTATTTGTTTACGTCGAAATATGTATTAAGCACATAAAAATTAATAAGCTTGTTGAAATTATTAATAACTAAGTTTTAACTTATTAATTTCATAGTAAACTTCAATTTATAGGTTAATGAATTACTTATACTCTTAATTATTTTAATTTCACTGGCGAGAAAAGTTAGTCGTAGGTATACCATCATATAAATTAGCTATAACAATACATCCAGTAGAGTAAAAATTAAAAAAAATACGTTTGAAGTAGAGGTGTTACAGAGAATTTCTGTAATAGAATAAACAGTAACCTATTTCTAAACTTTGAAAATCTATGGTGGTTTCCTCGTGTAAATTAGAGTAGAAGTAGTAGAACTTCGAATATGTGCTGTGTTTAAACATATTAGACAAAAATCAACATTTTACGGATTGAAAATACAATAACTACCATAATTAAATTTTGCTTGCCATTACAGACTAGCCACGCTAAAATGCGGAAAAAGCAATGTTTGAGGAAGTCTACCAAAAACTAACCAAAAAAGCTTGGAAAATATTAGTTTTAAACGCAATTTTCGAATAATTATGCATACATATGGAAACATCTGTCTTCTTTAAAGTTGAATGGCGTAATTTCGGATAAGCTGAAAATAATGTCAGGCCCCCCACAAAAATCTGCGGTTTGTAACTATTAATTAATTGTTAATCGATTCTGGGTAAACCAACCGCAGATTATGAATGTTGTTGTTCGGGCTAAATTATAACTATTCATTTTGTGGTTAAAAACAAGTTCTTTGTTTCGTTATATCTTAGCTCGACTAGAATTGTTTTAATTTAGCCACAATTATATCTAGCAGTGGTTTAACCTCTGTGGTTACAATCTTAAAACCCACCGCCTCAAATATGCAGCGTTCATAATATTTTTGTTATACAGTGTGATTAAGATAACTTGTGATTAAAAGTGGCTATGAAAAATGAAAGCCGTTGGATAACTCCGTTGACATTATTCTTGTAATTTTGTGCTTGTGTTTCGCATCCTTTTAAACAGATTTGTGCATTCTTCTTAGAGATACATCACCAACTTTTGCCACTTTTATTCGAATAATCACGATTTTGTACGAATTTCTTTTAAACAGTATTTGAATTATTTCATGCATTACGTAATCTATACATATTTATTTTTAAAAAATAAAAAAGAATATGCAGAATATTTGTTATTATATTTTCGGGCTATGTTAAGTTAGCTTAATTTATAAAGATACAAAAATAGTGTTTAATTTAATATAGATTGGTTATAATACAAAATGCGAACCAGAAACTCAGAAATTGCAAACATACAGGATTGAGAAATACCTAGAAATTTCAAAAGCAAAATTAACGTCATATTATTTTTAAGCTGTGTAAAAATTGTTCAATTTACAAATACACTGAACCAGACTATCAACAGGTGGTTATGAGTTTAGTACCAATACTAATAAAAATCCAAAATTCGCAAACTTTCTAGACCGACATGTTCCTATAAATCTCTGATAAATATCACCTTCATGTGGAACGACAATTTTCAACTAATTTCAATAGAAAATTAGTGCAATTTTGTTTTTAAACTGTACAAATGCTGTGTGTTTTATTTACAAATATACTGAAAAGGATCAAGTATGGAACCAGAAAATTCTTCATTAAATACCCAATAATAAACGCTTTCGTCCATATATTATTATATAGTATTCTTAAGCTGTGTATTTAATTTACAAAAGCACTAAAGAAGGCAGTTATTTTAATTCAACGGGAAGTTTATGAGGTTTAATGTCATCTACTACTAATAGAAACCACAATGATTTTAAAAATATGGAACTCGAAAGTCCACAGAAATCCCCAATTATTAACGCGTTTGCCCGAAAAATTATTTTATAGTACTTTTAAGGTGTGTGCTGAATTTACAAATATAGTGGAATATTGTGTTATTTTATATTATGTATCAACGAATATTAACAAAAGCCTTAAAACGTTCATAGAAAATCTCCAGAAAACCTCAAAAATTACCGTTTTCGCCTAAAAAATGATTTTAGTATTATTTTTAAGCTGTGTAAATGCTGTGTGCCTAACACAGATACACTTAAAAGTTTATTATTGTATGTAAATAGGTGGATATGGGGTTATGTATCAAGCGATATTAACAAAAGATTTAAAATTTTCATAGAAAACCCCCAGAAAACGCCACTAGTTATCGCTTTTGCGTGAAAAATTATTTTAGTATTATTTTTAAGCTGTTTAATGCTGTGTGCCTAACACAGATACACTTAAAGTTTATTATTTTATGTAAATAGGTGGTTATGGGGTTATTTATCAAGTGATATTAACAAAAGATTTAACGTTTTCATAGAAAATCCCCAGAAAACGCCAATAGTTATCGCTTTCGCGTGAAAAATTACTTTATTATTATTTTTAAGCTGTGGAAATGCGATGTGCCTAACACACATATACTTAAGAGTTTTTTATTTTATGTAAATAGGTGGTTATGATGTTATGCATCAACTAATATTAATAAAACCCTTAAAAATTTCATGGAAAACCTGTAGAAAATTCTAAAAATTTGCGCTTCTTCGAGATAAATTCTTTTAATATCATTTTTAAGCTGTGTGAATGCTGTGTACCTAACAGAAATATACTTAAAGTTGGTTATTCTATGTAAATAAGTGGTTACGGGGTTATGTATCAACTGATGTTAACAAAAGACTTAAAACGTTCATACAAAATTGCCAGAAGACACCAATAATTACCGCTTTCGCGTGAAAAATTATTATAATATTATTTTTAACCTGCGTAAATGCTGTGTGCCTAACGTACAAATGTACCTAAAAATTTGTTATTTTATGTTAATATGTGGCTATAAGGTGGTTACGTATCCACTAATATTATAAAAAACTTTCATATAAAATCCCCAGAAAATCTCAATAATTATACCTTCCGTGTGAAAAATTATTTTAACGATATTTTTAAGGTGTGTAAATGCTGTGTGCCTAACACAAATATACTTAAAAGTTTGTTATTCTATGTAAATAGGTGGTTATGATGTTATGTATCAACTAATACTAACAAAGCCTTAAAACGTACATAGAAAATCCCTAGAAAATCTAAAAAATTATGAACTTAGCTTTACCTTTAGCATATTTTTACTTTCCCATACCTTATAGGTATAGGGTAAGTATTGAATTCATGAAAATTTTCGAAATCCAGATTTTAACGGAAATATCCGTTTTGGGTCTCTAGGAACCCAAAAAAGTGGTTTTTAAAAAATGTTTGTCTGTGGGTGGGTATGT
>JABXWE010026807.1:0-14518 GCA_014611495.1 Limonius californicus | reverse complement strand
ATCCTCCAAGAAGAGACCACGCTTATTTTGCAACTCCGTAAATGTTATAATTTGTGTAAAGAATCTGTTTATCTAAGTGTAAATAAAAGTTTCAACGTTTATTTACGTGGTTAAAAGTGTTTCCTTACGTTTACTTAAAATCTGTGAAAGATTCCAATTTTCACGAAGAGCCCGGGGTAGCGTGGGTCGATCGTCGTTTGTTCCATCACAGCGTGAGTCGTGTGTGTGTGTGTTGTTTTTTTTTAAGTTGACATAAACATCAGTGTCAGTTGTAAAATTTAATAGACTACAAAAAATAATAAAGATTTAATTAAACATCCATAAAGAAATAAAAAGGAAGATCTTCGTTATATTAAAAATGCAAGAATAAATACATTGAATTATAACAATAATATAATAATAAATGTATATAAATAAAACAATAATAAATAAAAATAATATAATACTTACTTGTCTTACTGTGTACATTTAAACAATTAAGACTTTCTTCCTGTAATCGGTTTTTGCGGAACCTCCCTTCCCTCTGTGTTAGCCAACGAGCGTTATTTTCTGGTTTGAATTGTAAAAATATGAAGATATATAAGCGTTTTCTCTTTAATCAGATTTTGTGAATACACATTATTTGCTAAAGATTTCATGATGCATTTTTACATATATAAAAAAGTGTTTGAGGGTCTATATCTTTATATTCTAAATTGTAACTCGGTAAAATTAAATCAGAATCTTACTCGGTTCTCCTAAAATTCTAATCTAATTTTAAAACGCCAGAAAATTACATGTCGGAAACAGCAGATTTATAAAAACCAAATGAATCTTTTTCCTATATCCTTGATTGCATTTTTTTCTGCAACTTAATATTAAAAGTTGGTTGATGGTTTTCTGATTGCTGGGATCTGAAGGAGAAACGCTGAGACGTGTTAGCGGGAAAATTTAAGGAAAACTCCCGCATTTCGAGGCAAGCACGTTATTCTAATGAAGCATTCAAGCGTGGGAGAGTCAATTTTGTCATCCTTTGTATTTCATTCCGACTTGTTTATCTTTTAATAGCCTGTATAGAAATTCCATTTACTATACAAACAACCGACGCTGTTACAGCTGTGTCGTACGATTTTCTCTAAGTTTAGCTTTAATTGTGTTTACCATTGGGATTTACTTGAACTATAAGAAACACAGAAGCTAATATATTACATAAAAGTTTGCTATTTTGGAGGTTATTAATAATACACGAAAGAGTTTCCAACACTATTCATTTTTCTTTATTGTATCAATATAGAAGCGTTCTGAATGTTTTTTATTCCATATCTGTAGTGTAATTCCGCATACCATTCCATGATCTACTTTTCATTACCTAAAACATAGATCATCAGCATTAACCAAATAATCTTTACTTATCGCTGGACTCATCGAAAAATAATAATTTCATGATTAGTTAACAGTTATGTATATTTACAAAGTGCTTAACTTACATCTCGGCATTATTTTTTTTAATTAGCCCGCATCATCCCATTGTTGGGCAAGGGCCTCCCCCATAAGGGGGGTTGTTGATCTACTCTCCCATAGTGATCAAACCTCGTGGGAGAGAGGCGCCGCGTTAACGCAACCTTCGGGTCACCCATCCAAGTACTGACCGAGGACCACGCTGCCTTAACTCTCCTGGTCGTACGTGAACAGGCGACGAATGTGCGCAACCCGGGACCTTCATCTCGACATAGCTTATTTATATTCTAATAAATTGTCTTACTCAGTAATTACCAATAATGATTTACATTAAACAACTTCATTTCAAATGAAATTCAAAAATACCGGTTGCAGCTGCGTTTAAATATAACAACAATAAGCTCATTGTTATGCTATTTTTGCAATTTGGTCGGAAGTTTCTGAAAGTACGTCTCTGAAAATACCAAATTCACTAGTATTGGGGGTCGTTATAATTGTTAGAAGGAGGTAATGTATTGATAACATTGAATAATATTCTATTACAAATGCCACCTTTCCATATTGTTACTATTTTAAACGTATAATCAGTATACGCTTTGAGGCTTTCGCGGTTTCTCGAACTGTCAATATTGCAATTTACTTTCGGCTTAGACCGCATCGTCATTTGGGAACTACACCCAGCATGATCAGGTAAAGACCGACCTGTAGCTTGTCTGCCTTTACAAGCATTTGCTCTAGAAGTTTGAGCAATATTTGCTCGTAGGCCCCGCCTGCCTAAAGAGGGCCGTGTGTTTAGATTATTTAAACCTTGGGGCGGACAAAGATTTAATGTTAATGTATTTTGTTTACCAGGACAATAATCATTAATGTTTGTGAACCCATACAAACTAACGTTTCGCAAGACATTGCAGCTTGCATCTTCAGAGTTAATAGAGCACTGCATTCAAATCCGGGAAGCGGAGGTATTTAAACGTCTTTGAGCCAGTCGGGCAGAACGACGGAGTTCTGGTTGGCTGTCACCGTTGGGCAAAGACGGATCCGGTGGAGCGTGATCGTGTAATCGATGATGCTTAGGAGTCCGTAGAGGATAAACTACTGGAGTCAAGCTCTACTGAGTCTCTCTGTTTATGTTGTTAGATTGTTTCTCAATTTCAATTGCTTTGTAAGATACAAAGGAAGTAATGGGATACTCTGGCGAGTACCCGAGCATCGTCAAAGTCCATCTTATGCCCAGTTAAACCAGTGTTCAACCACCGCAGATTTTGTGATGCGTTTGTGTTTGCAATCACCTTTGTGCTCTCGCAATCTTAACTCAATGAAACGACTCGTTTGTCCGATGTAGTTTGAGCCACAAGAGCAAGGGATGTTGTAGATCCCGGCTGATTTTAAATTTGATACATGACCCTGTGCGGATCTGAAACCGTTTCCCAAAGTTTCATTAGTCCTAAAAACTGTCTTTATGCTGTACCTTCTAAGAGTATGCCCAATCTTATCAGTAGTGCCTTTACTGTTAGACCAAATAACGAACGTATCGTCTACAATCTACATATCTAAATCATGATTTAGGTTTAAGATCAGCTGCTGCCAAAGCTTTGGTTTCAAGGTCTTCCATGTATATGTTTGCAATGACAGATGATAGCGGTGAACCCATAGCCGCTTCTTCAACCTGTTCATACAAGTTGCCATTTCACCTAAAAAAGGTGTTTTTCAAACATATTTCGACTAATTGGTTTAGAATTGTAGGTAGTTTATCTCTTAGGATCTCGAATACGCCATCTATCGGTACTTTTGTGTAAACAAATATTGCTCAAACTTCTAGAGCAAATGCTTGTAAAGGCAGATAAGCTACAGGTCGGTCCTTACCTGATAATGCTGGGTGTAGTTCCCAAATGACGACGCGGTCTAAGCCGAAAGTAAATTGTAATATTCACAGTATAATCATGGTCATTTTTAGCATACTATTCAAGAACTTTATACAAAAATCACTAGGACTTGTGTTTTATCCGAGGAAGTATACTATAACCACCATAAATAGCCATAAATGATGTAATATTCGCATTCTATTCATGCCTCAAAATGCACGTTCTCCCGTCTACAAGAGAAACCCCGCGAATAAATGATATTTCTCGCTCTTTATTTAGGAAATTTCATTAAATTATTTTTAGTTTTTAATTATTCATCTCCAAACACGCGCTTCCCATCTTTAATAAATAAAGATTTGTATAAATGTTATTTTTGATATTTTCTATTTATACAATTTTCTTAAAATTGTTGAAGTGGACATTTTATCCTTTAAAATGCATTTCTCGCGGTCAAAGATTTGCATAAACATTAATTGTGGCTCTTTATTTAGGAAAATTATATTAAAATTGGCAACAGTGTATTTTTTATTTATTGAAAAGCCTTCGAAAAAGTGAAAATTCCTGAAAAGATCATTTCACCATCAAACTGATGTTTTCCTGAAACCACTCGCATTGGCATTCCTGTCTTAAACTGTCACTTTCCACCCCTTAGAAAATAAAGAAGTTGTAAATGTAAATTTTCACTCAGGAAATTAGATTGAATGAGTGCAATGGTATAAAATATGTAGGGTGTGCATTAAAATAAATCTTTTTATCTTTACCTATCTTACGTTAGGTCTATCATCCATTCGCAAAATAGTTTTTCAACATTTAAATTTAACCGTGGGCACAACAGCAGATTTTATGTATGTTCAGCTAAACGATGCAAGCTAAACTAACATAGGTTAAAGACAAACAAGAAAGAAAGTGACAAGTCTACCATCGTTTTGTAAACATACACTAGTGGTTGTTATATTTGTTTAATTTTAACAAAAAAATTTTCTACTGCATTCCTTAGCTGTTGTACATTGTTATACAGTCTTGAATAGACTAACTCTTCAACATAACGCTAAGGGCTTGAGGTC
This sequence comes from Limonius californicus, assembly GCA_014611495.1. Lineage (NCBI taxonomy): Eukaryota > Metazoa > Arthropoda > Insecta > Coleoptera > Elateridae > Limonius > Limonius californicus. The sequence continues at coordinate 10,155 of JABXWE010026807.1, read as the reverse complement.
TGAAGACCTTGGTGGCCACTAAACTGAGCCGCTTGTTCCAATCTACTTCCCTCTAAATCTTCCGTTTAAATTATTGGTAAATCCCTTAGAATTATAAGCAAAAGCTCGATCCTACTGAATACATACAATTCTAGGATACAATATAATAAAACCAATGTCTTGTGAACTAAAGTTTATTGAATATATCCCACTATGAGACCCCTGGACATCAACGAATTTATTCTAGGATACAATAGGATATTGTCTAACATAACTCCTCTTTTGTTTATGGTGACCACAAAAACAAAACAAAAATGGATGAAAAATCTACTTTTTTTAGATGCCATTCGAGCATAATAATAAATCGCCAAATTTGAAATCATACAATTTGAAGGCAGTAAAAATGTTTCTGATTCTGTAAAGTAGAGTTAATTTTCTTTTTTTTTCCTGAACATATGTAGATAATTGTTTACTACAAATCAACAAGCAAATGCTCAACTTTTCTCAGATTGAATCTGTAGCAATTATAATTTCAAGGATTGCATTGCTTTTGAATGATCTGCAGACAATGAAATAACTATGGCATGGCATGTTTTCTCTTTTCTAAATTTATTATCTTGCAATATTGTTTGATCTTCGAGATATATCAAACTTTTCCAGCTGCCAATTTCCAAAATAACAAACCACAGCGATGCTGCTACATTGATTTGTTGCATATGAGCGTTGGGCCCTGATTTCAAAAAATTAGTTTTGCGTTTCCGATAGTATTGACATTCTAAAACTTACAACTGTAATATTATAGTATGATGAATACATAAAACATTGGGGTCATATTAGCCAATCAAAATCTTTCGCTGTATAGATAGTTAGAAATTTAGATTCTCCCTCAACCTTAATTTTGCAAATTAGCACAGGTTTTGAACTAATTAAAGTGATTTGAAAATCAGTTTTATGCATGTATTAGCTGCCATTATTAAAGGCCTATTTATCGCCTAGGCGTTTCAGAAAATCTATACAAACATTTAACCAGAACAGTTCCGCATTAACGAAGTTTTGTCAATTGATTTAACATAATTAATGATTTCTTTTGTTTCAGGTAAGTCAAATTAGAGGAGACATTACGTGATATGAGCGGTTGAAATGTGGGTTGGTGAGTACAAAATTGATTTTATCGACGTTTCCCAAAACGACGTCTAAATTTGTGGTGGTTAAATATAAGATCGCCCCCGCGTCTCATGTTTGAATAAAATTACGCCCGGCTAAGCAGCAATTTTTTAAATTGTTTTTTTTTTGGTTCGTGCTGAATTTCAGATATTACCTTAATCGGAATAGAAATCGTGGCATCTGCCGACAAAAAAGTTACTCGACTAAACGGCGTAGTTTAGATAAGCATGTGCCGTTATGGCGCGTCATTTAGAGAGCAATGGAAGGGGATTTATGAGAAGATAAATTGGTATTTTTATTTTTTTTACATTTGATGAGTATTGCTTGAGTAAGGGATCGTGATATGGAAAAGAGCATTTACGGAAGTACCTCCAAGGGGTTCAATATAATACAGGGACGTCCTAGAATTACTAAATATTCAAGTTAACAACCACCTGAACATCCAAAACTCACAAAACCTGGAAGATCAACTTTCAGAAACTTATCGGGGCATAAATTTCGCAGACTCAGTATTACTCTTCAGTTAATGTTCCAGTTAATCTAACGGTCAGTTAATCTTCTAGTAAGTTAAGTTGTGTAGACTGTATTAAAAATGTTTCTCTTTTAAATATTGTTCACAAGGAAATATTTATCGTGGATTCTAGTCCGCTGAGATGCGACCGTTATATATATTTTTTCAAAGCACGGAAATGCTCAATGATTTAAAAAACAGTTTGCAGAAAGTTTTGAAAAATAAAGTAATCAAAAATGAATAGGGATATAAAGCATATATGTTTGTACTTGGCGGCTAATGGTCGTCCATTATAGATAATTAGAGCAAACGGCAATGTTTTATGTTAAAAAACAAAATACAATCGAATCCAGTTGCTCTAATATGTCCTGCCTTCTTAAGATCTTTCTTGTTCATTGTTTTTTGTTTTCGTGTGTTGTGTTGCAATATGCAGAGAAACCATTTAACAACAGATCAACGAAATTTAGCCATTGCTATGCATCAAAGAAGAGATCGCCAGGTCGACATTCTGATTTGTTAAGAACCACGCAGAGCATAATTTCATGTGTCCTTTCACGGCTTAGAGAAACAGATACGACTGCAAGAAGGCCTGGAAGTGGATCTTTTCGAATCACAACACCTCGTGATGATCGACTTCTGGTAATTAATGCAAGGAATCACCCCTTTTCAATTGCTCGAGATTTACAGGAAGTGCTCCAGAATACCACAGGAAATCGAGTCTCCGACCAAATTGTGAGAAATTGATTGTTTGAGGCAGGACTTACCTCATACCGCCCCTTGATGTCCTGCAAGAACTGTGGCTTACTGAAGACACCGAGTGGAATGGTCAAGACGTAGGCTTCAAGAAGCGACACCGTGGGATGATATATTGTTTTTGAACGAGTCCAGATATTGTCTCAGCAATGATAGCCGCCGTCAAAGAGTGTATCGCGGTGCTGGACATCGTACCTATATATATAAACGGTATTATACAGCTAGTCGCCGCCTTCCCGCGCCAATTCGCCACACATCTCTATCAGCCGCATCTTGGGCGGTTAATCCTCGTGACTCTATTGCTGCTCGTATTCCTTCGCTCAACGACCGTCTGGGTCTTCCTTTTTTCTATTTCCCGGTGGTGTCCATCTGAAAACTCGTGAGGGCCATCTGCTGTCTTCCATTCTCATTAGGTGTCCGAACCAGTTCAGGCTTCTTGGTTTGATTCTGTCTATTAAGGTTTCTTGTGCCTTCATTTTTCTTTTTATTTCTTCGTTAGTGATATGTTCCCTTCTGGATATTCCCACACTTCTTCTTAAATAATCAATTTCCACGGTGTTTAGTTTCCTCTTGTGTTCTGCATTTATTGTCCGTATTTCAGATCAGTACCGACTCTACCGACGCTTTTACAATGTGTTTCTTCCTATTATTGTTGATATGATTTGTCCCACCAGACCGAGTTTAAACATCCTATTATTCGCTTACTTTGCTCTATTCTACTATTAATTTCCGGAGATCCAAATCCATCTGTTGTTATAGTGACACCTAGATATTTATATTTGTCAACTTGTTTAATTTCGGTATCATCATTTATTAGTATTGTGCATTTTGCTTCGGAGTTTGTCACTGGGGACATCGTACCTTACCTCAGTAGACCCAACCAGTCGTTGCCTTTGGTGGTGGTGGTCTTATGGTATGGGCGGGAATCCATATCTTTAACGGTACACTCACGGGACAACGTTATGTCCAAGAGATCATCATGGATCACGTCGTGCTCGGGTTGTTTTAGAGATGCTTCGAGATGAGGGAATAATCCATCTTGCTCTTCCTTCAGCCTCAACCCCATCGAGCATGCATGGGACCTTTTGCAGAGACAGCTTCTTCTCACACCATCTCCCTTCGAAGGTTGGCGATACAAATAGCCATCATTGTTTTAGACACTGCTGCACGGAAGATTTCAATTGATGTGCAGCCGAATCACTGACGTAGAACTTTAAGCCACGAGTTGTGCGGCCTACCGATCGATCGTTTCCCTTGGATTTTGCCTTTAATAATAAGTTGGAGGAGTTCGTACCGACTCCCTCTCATGATGTGCCCTACGTATTGAGTTTCCCTTTCCATAATTGTGAGCAATAGTTCTTGTTGCTTCTTCATGCGAGTGAGTACTTCGACGTTAGTCACTTTTTGCATCCACGATATCTTGAGCATGCCTCTGTAGAGGTACATTTCGAAGGCTTTGATTTTTTTTTCCATGGAGGGGTTAAGGGTCCAACTCTCGCACCCATGGAGGAGTCTGGTAACATATAGCATCCTAGCATCCATCCGGTCTAACAAAGAAGTGTCTCATTGTGGCGAATATTTTTCTTGCCTGTTCGATTCTCGATTTTATTTCCTTTGTCTTGTCACAGTGTTGGTTCACTATGGTCCCCAAATACTTAAAATTGGTCACTTTTCTATACTGTTGCCATTGATTGAAATGGCTACGTTTGTCTGTGTTTTTGACAATACCATTACTTTTGTCTTGGTTGTGTTCATAAATAAGCCGAATTTCTCGCTATGCTGAACTATATTGTCCATTATCTGTTGCAGGTTATCTGGATTGCTTGTTATGATGACTGTGTCGTCGGCATATCGAATATTGTTTATTATTTTTCCATTAACCTTGACTCCGCCTGATGTTTCATCGAGTGCTTCTTTAAAAATTGTCTCTGAATATATGTTAAAGAGAAGCGGTGATAGCACAAAACGCTGTAGGACACCTTTTTTGATCTGAATAGTATCAGTGACTGCTTCGTCTATTCTTACTTGGGCCGTTTGGTTCCAATACAGCTCGGTGATAATCTGTTTGTCTCTTCTGTCCACACCCGTTGATTTTAAGATGTTAATCATTTTCTCATGTTGTACGCAGTCAAACGCCTTACGGCAATCTATAAAACAGGCACGTAGGTCTTGATTCATGTTTCGACATCGTTGTATTCAGATGTTTAGATGTTTATTACTTTCCCATAGTGATCAATCTTCGTGGGAGAGAAGCGCCGCGTTAACACAACCTTCGGGTCACCCATCCAACTACTGATCGGAGCCAACGCTGCCTTAACTCTCTCCTCAACTTCAGTTAAGTTTACCGGAAGTTAATTAGCTGGTTAGCTACTAAGACGATCGGGTATTGGAGTTAAAAAATTATATTTAATATTAAATTATTGGCAGAATTCTATGCGAAATCCAATATCTTTTTTCAAATGTAAAAACAGACAGGCTTTGATTTCCAAATGTTCATGTATGAGAACATAATTTGTAGCTATAGCATTATTTTAACTAACGGCTCACCGTTTCAATATCCAGTTCAAGTTCATGTTGAGCTAATCAACGGTTAATTTTGTGGTTTACTATTGCTAAGTACCAATATACTTTATTATACATACTTCAAATGCTCAAATTCTCGAAAGAAAATTTCATATAAGATTATTACTACAGTTTAGTTAACCGGTAGTAAACTTTCTGCGTGGAAAAACATATATTGGCAGGAACAGAATTGTTTTTTTCGGCGTCTGTTGATAACAGAATGTTTTTAAAAACGTTATACAATTTCCGAGTTCGACTTCAGCTTCAGAATCGAAAAATGCTAATTAATACATTATTTTATTGTATCACATCCCACAGCATAGCACTTCTATGGTATCTATAGACGAGAGCCCTTATCCAGGATAAGAAAATTCCAAGTATTTCGCAGCTCGAGTAGTTTTATTCAAAAGCGGTGTCCTGTATACACTCAGCCTTGGGTTACCCTCTCGATATTTGCCACCAAGAGAGTTTTTGTGCATAAAAGCTTTTCTCAATTCGAGTACGTTTTTCATTCCCCTGTCGCAACGTTTGCTGAAAATGTTATTTATTTTGTTGTTAAAGACCCTCTACACGGAAACTGATGCGGGTTCGCACAAACACAAACAAAAGGAATAGAGAAAGTTCTGTTTCTGCTATAGTAGTGTGTAGGTAGTTTGCAATGTGGCAAAATGACAACTGTTACAATTTCATTTTTGACAGAAATAAATTGTTGCATATCTATTTGAATTTCCAAATTTCTGTGATTCAGCTATATTCTACGAGATTCAAATTGAAACACGAATTTTTTTATAAAAAGGCTTTTACAATATTGCAACGATGAAAACTAAAAAACATATCGATGTAGTCGCTCTGCCTAAGGATGCACTTGTGCCACCGATCTGGAATCTTTCTAATACCTTTGGGTTGCTTGCGTATCCGCTCTTGAACGGCTTGGGTAACGTCGCTATTTTTCGAGCTAACAATTCTTTTATTAGTTGGCCACATATATCAAAATCAGAGACAGCAGGAGCAGGACTGTATGTGGAAAAGGTTCTACTAAAGCTTGTTTATGGTTTAAGTTGTTCTTCCAGTGATTTGAGGAGGAGCATTTTCTTAGGGAATGCAAACAAAACTTTAGTCTTCTCTTCCGTTTGTTCCCGATCGCCTGCTTAATTTTATCGTGCAGAAGTGTTCAATAATAGTCTGCATTGATGTAAGGAAATCACCCTTGAAGTCCCTAAAAATGTTGCCATCACTTTACCAGCTGACAAGTCAGTTTTTGCTTTCTTTGGTTTTGGCATGACACCACCGCATGCATGCACGGTTTGACTCAGGAGTAAGATAATGTACCCAAGTCACTTGTGTGTGCAGCAGTAAAGAAGAAGCGATTTGCAAACGATTCAACTTGCGTTCTTCGGTCAGTAAACGCGGAGCACCTGTCACTCGCTCTACGATATCTTAGCTTAATTTTTATGATTTCCTCAGCACTTCCAATATTAATTTGGAAGTTTTGAGAAATATGACAACTGTTATCCGTCTGTCTTGCTCAATAACGGAATGAACTTTTTCTTTATTATGATGATTAACCGAAGTTGAAGTTCGTCGTACATGAGGCTCATTTTCTACACGAGTTATCCCGTCCCTTTTCGAACACTCAAGTCCGCAGCTTGTGAGAATTTTCGTCGAATTTACGCCTTCATTCGTAAGAAATTTGATTGTTATCGGCATTCTGTCTCAATGAACAGAACTTTTCGACAACGTAACTATAACTGTCAAGATAATATTATAGCGAAACAGCTGCTATAGATATCTTAACAAAAATTACCGCCAACCTTCAATAAATTGAGTTTTTTGAATTGTCTCCAGATGGGGTTTTAATTTAAAAATTCCTATGTAAGTTTGAACACTCGTAATTATAAAATGTACTTGAGGACATCCGCAACTGGGGTGTTTCGGCCATATCGGGCTTGGCTAGACAGTGACACAGGACGTGTTCTGCCGTCTCGTTATCGCCGTTGCATCCTCGACAGTTTGGGCTGTCCGCCAGTCTCATCCTGTGCATGCATTGAGTTAGGGTGCAGTGTCCAGATAAAATACCTACAACTAGTTGCAGGTTCTTTGGGACAGTTGTACACAATATTTGGCTGTCTTTGGCGAGGGTGCAGTAATAGCAGTCCTTGCATGACGACAACTTTCAGTGTTTACTCATCTTCTTGTGAAGTTTTTTAGGGTTTCTTGGTATAGCATAAAGCTTAATGTCCTCAGCGACACGGCACTGCAGTACCACTTCTGAAGTAATTTTGCAACAACACAGGGGTAGTAAAGCGTCTCTGCTGTTACTGTAGATACCAATATGTTGGTTCTTGATCTGTTATTCAAGAATTGCATGCATTATTCCCACTACCTCCGCTTGGAAGACAGTAGCAATTTTGCCTAGTGATATAGTGTGGCGTAGGTTAAGGTCATTGGAGAAGACTCCAGCACCCGTTCCGTGCCTTGTTTCAGATCCGTCGGTAAAGAAGGATATATCCATATGCTGGGTTCGCTCAGTATTAGCATAAACACTGAAGTATATTGAAGGCATTTTATGGACCATTAGTTCTAGCAGAGGAGTCTTGTCGACTGCCTCATCCAGGATGCGGGTATGTCTGCTTCCCGTGCCTGCTGTGTGCCACAGATCCTTATGGCGCAGCTCCAAAACCGTCCTCACAGCTATTTTCTCCACAAAAAGGTCGAGTGGTGGAAGGCATAAGATCACCTCTAAGACTGCCGTAGGGGTTGAATGTATAGCACCTGTAGAACTAAGACAGGCAAGATGTTGTACATGTCCTAGTTTGTAACTTGTCTGACACTGGGCCACCAGATAAGTGCTCCATGACATAGCATAGATCTAATCACGGTAGTACACAGCCACAAGGTAATTCTGAGATAGAGTCTCCAGGATTTACCTATAGCGCGGCGACACTGCCAGAAAGCTATGCATGCTTTTTCAGTTTTAGTTTTGAAATGTTTCTTCCAATTCAGCTGTTTGTCAAAAATAACTCCCATGTGTTTTCTGAAAAGCTGGGAGAAGTTTCAAATAGTAAAGGTGTATGTAATGGTCCAACCTTCCTTTTCTTCGTGAAAAGTACCATTTCTGTCTTCAAGGGATTGACAGAGAGGACTACACCATTTTCCGGTATTTGTAGAGCCGTCTGCATTAAGATGCAGAGCGTGCCCTCAAATTTCCCTGTGATGAGGATGGCATTGTCATCCGCATATCCAATGGTATAGAACCCAGCATCATTGAGTGAGCTTAGAAGGCTGTCCGTCACTGTATTCTACAACAATGGAGACAGAACCCGGCCTTGTGGACAGCCTTTCATCACTACACTTCTAATAGAGCTGTCTCCTCCTGCTCTTATCGTAAGCATGTGCTTTATCCCCTCACAGAGGGGGTAGGTGCAACTCCATGTCTACGTAAGGAAGGAAACCTTGTCAAAGGCTCCTTCAATATCAGTGAAAACTCCCAGAGTAGACATTTGATTATCTAGCGATCTTTCCATTCGATTCACTATAGCGTGTAGCGCCGATTCAGTAGATTTCCCTGGGATGTAAGCATGTTGGTTCCCGTGCAGTGGGTGTGCAACAAGCACCCTCTCCCTGATTTCTCTGTCACAAAGTCCCGCAAGCGTCTTTAGTAAGAAGCATGTTGGACTAATGGGACGATTGGATGATTTGGTCATGGAGTAGTCGATACGCCCTGGTTTAGGTATAAAAACTATCTTCACTTCTCTGCACCTCTCCGGTATATATCTAAACGCGATAAATGCCCGGTAAATGCGCACCAGGTGAGCATGTATCAAGTCCAGTTCTCGTTGTAATATAGCTGGAAAGAAACCGTCCACTCCTGGCGACTTATAGGAAAGAAAGGAATTTATAGCGCAGGTTATTTTGTCACCCCGTACGACCTGGTCCGCCACTTCCCAATCCTCCTCGGTGGGAAGTGGGGCATCGGACCCCGGCCATACACGGTCAAAGGTGACAATACCGCCTGGGAAATGTGTTTGAATTAACACTTGCACTGTCTCTTCAGGTTTGGTTGTAAAAGAATCATTCCCTTGCTTGAGACAGTTAGGAGATATCATCAGCAGACACATTTTAAAATCAATTTTTTATAAAATGATTCAAAACGTCCTTTCAAATAGCAGTAAAACAGTCTGTGGAAGAGTGCCAAACTCTTTGTTTATCCTGTAGACTGATTTGTATATTTCCTTTCTTATACCCGTTGACGTTATAAAAAATTACAAACCGTATAAGTACAATATGTAAGTAACAGGTTGGTATTCGTGAAAAAAGAGAAGCTCAAGTATGTACATTTTTTATGCTGTTTACATAGTAAATGACTGAACTCCATAGAAAAGCGTACAACAACCACTTTTTCTAATTTAGGACTGAGAACTTTAACACCAAAATTGAAATCAGACTAATGTACTTTGAATTATTTATGCTCTAATCAGTAATCGGCAAAACTTTCAAACCATCGATAGGATTACACATAGTTTACCTTTTGTTAAAGTAGACCATTTCGTTATGAGTTCATTGGCATCCTTCTTTGGAAAAATCTGAATTGTATGTCGTTTGTTTACTACGAAAGTAACCAACAAAAAACTACGTCAAGCAGAATTAAAACTATCTATATGTAGAAGTACGGGCAATAAAGAACGTGTTTTACATGCGTTCGGTATAATAAAATGTCAATACACAGAGTAAGCGATAAAATTTAATTATTCCAGAAATAGAACTACGGCTCGTAAATAAACAGAAATTTTAAATAACTCTCCGGGTTATAAATTAACCTTACGCCCAATTAGCAAAATTAGATTAATTTGGAATGCTATTAAACTAATAAGATCGATGTTAATTAAAATCCAGTGCATTATATAACTTTAGTGCCAATTTTCAGCACGGTTTCGTCATAAAATTTAATATTAACGGTAAAATAACTGTAGAGTAGCAGCCGGAAAAGGGGTATAACCATTTCTTGAAGGAAATGCAAATGTTTAGTTAAAATTCACTTTTTTTTTAATAAATAGCTTATTGTAAATATGTTCATTCGTAGTAAACTGTAGCAATATTAACAATTTATTTGTATTGACGTTGTGATGTTCTATCAGATCGTAATACCAACACGTTAAGATACTTACATTTTGCAATTGCATTATCAA
>JABXWE010026799.1:0-19562 GCA_014611495.1 Limonius californicus | reverse complement strand
CTATAAGGTATGGGAAAGTAATACCCTATACCTATAAGGTATGGGAAAGTAAAAATCAAAAGACCGATAACCCAGGTGTCACTACTTCTTAAGAACTGAAAACAATTATGTAAGAAACAAGCACAAGGCCTTCGCAAACCACCTCGAAAAGATATTTCAGCCGAATGAACAACAAGTACAAAATGAAACACTGTATGCGGAAGATGGAAGAGAGGCGGAACAAATAAAATTGCTCAAACCATGAGAAGTGGTAAAAGAAATTAAAGAAAACCTAAATCCGAAAAAAGCTCCGAGATTTGATTTAATAACAGGGGAAGTATTGAAATACCTACCTAGAAAAGGAATGATGATGATTTGAAAGAGCGAGATCTAGGACGCGGTTTTCCAAGCATCTCTATGCACGTAGGCCACATTTGGCCTGTTGTCACCCTAACTAAAAATTTTGCCTATCTGGAGTAATTCCAACTCCAGTAGTGATTTTTAACGTGTCACACATCGCAGTGGCATGGGACCTACGGCCTTACTTCTTATCCGACAGAAGGCGCCTTTTCAGATTTTTCCCCGCTAGAAAAATCCCACCGGGCTTGGCCAGGTTCGATCCCGCGTCTCTCGGATCTAAAGGCAAATGCGCTAACCACTAGACCACCGAGGCCGGCTAGAAAAGGAATACTAAGACTAACTAACATAATAAATGCAGCATTACGACTAAAATATGTATGGAAGGTAGCCAAAGTCATAATGATATAGAAGCCAGGAAAACCGCCGAATGAAACATCATCACATCGGCCCATCTCGCTCTTACCGATAATTTCAAACCTATTTGAAAAACTATTACTCAAAAGGCTCAAACTAACAATAGAAAGAAAAGAACTAATACCAACAAACCAGTTTGGATTCTGAAACCAACGTTCAACTGTAGAGCAAGTTCGTTCGCAGGGTAATCACTACCATAGAGAAAAGTCTTAAAAAGAAAAAAAAAGAATGTCTGCTCAGCAATATTCTTAGATCTTGCCTAAGCTTTTGATAAAGTATGGCATTGAGGACCATGTCATAAACTAGAAAAAAATCTGCCTAAACAATTTGCTGAAGTTCTGAAGTCTTACATCGCAAACAGACTATTCAGGATCAAGCAAGAAGAGGAATAGTCCGTCTTATACGAAATTACGGCAGGGGTACCACAAGGCAGTGTACTGGGGCCAATACTATACCTATTGTACACCAACGACATCCTGTCAACCGATGAGATAACAATAGCCACGTTTGCAGATGACAGTGTAATACTAACGGTAGGCGAAAGAACTGAAGAAACGGCAGAAATATTGCAACAAGCCACAAACCAGATGGACAGATGGACAAAACGATGGAGAATTAAATTAAACGAAAGCAAGTCAGTACATATCAACTTCATGAACAAGAAGGATGCTTATGCGCCACCGACACTCAACAACAGCATCATATCGCATGCTAATACAACTAAGTATCTTGGAATGGACTTAGATGCCAAACTACGATGGAAAGAGCACACAAAAAAAGAGAAGAACTAAATATAAAATATAGGAAAATGTATTGGCTACTGGGAAAAAACTCACTACTTGTTCAATATATAACGAGTTACTTCTGTGCAATCAAGTTTTAAAACCAGTATGGAAATACGGTTGTAAATTTTGGGGCTGGGCCACAAAAGCTAACATTAAACAAATTCAAAATTTCCAGAACAAAGTGCTGAGGAATATCGTAGATGCACCCTGGTAGACCCGAAACCCTGATATCCACAGGAATCTAGGGATAAAAACGGTGACGGAGGAAATAAAGGACCTTGCCTAGAAGTATGAGACCAGGCTTCATCACCACGTAAACGTCGAGGTAGTCCAACTCATCGACAATACATATTTAGTGAGAAGGCTTAAGAGGACCAAACCATTTGAGCTAGTGTAAAGAGACGTGAAAGTGTCAGTAAAAAAATCAGACTAAAGTGAAGTGTTAACACACAAAAAAAGTGTTGCAAGACAGAACTGAGAGGACACTAGTGGGCTAATTCTTAGCATAACCATATAGTTAATTTAAATTAGATCAAAATTACTAGTGAGTCTTTATACTAGTAGCGATGTAACACCTATGTATGTATGGAAAAGCATTAAAAATATGGCAAATGTCGAAAATTAAATTTGAGCATAAAACTGTATACGAAAGAAAATAGTTGAAAAGTCGCAAAAATGTCAGTTAAAAATCATTTGTAGGTATAGCCACATATGTACATATATGAATTGTAAATTTAGTAAATTAACAGGAGGCCTTGTAAGTCTAGAGAAAGAATAAATATATTACTTTCCTAGATTCATTATGGTTAAAAAGTGCTATAGAAATACAAATAAATTTGAAGGAAAATAGTTGAAAATTTTCAAAAGTATATCGGGAATCTACTAAAGGAATTTGGTTATTGCTAGTTGTATTAATGTAGAAAATTAAAAAAATTAGATCTGTTTGCGTTTACTTGAATGAAAGGCTTCGGAAGGCACGCAAAGACGTCAGGTCCCGGTTGTCATACGAATATCTTTGACAAACGTAAAACGTGTAGTAGAACTTCTCTTCTCCATTCGACGGGTTAGGTTAAAAGGAGACACAGAAGAAATGTACGAAAGGGAAACTCAATGTATTTCGAAAATATACAGGCCACCCCAGAAAATTAAAGGAATGGCAAAATCACGTAATAACTAGCTTTGTTAGTACATATATATAATTTTAAAAAATTGTTTATGGTTGTTAAGGCAAATAAAATAATACCCAAGTTCAAAAATTCATAGGATACGTCATGAAAGAATTAAGTATACCCCATTTTTAGTTGTATTAGTTTAGAAAATTTACGAATTCTGCCTGCTTCCATGTGCAGTAATATTAAAGACTACCATGTTGTATTTTCCAAAAATTCATAGAAACCATAATAGGAAATGATAAGTCTGGGAAAAATTACAGAAATATAGTATTAAGCGACCATTATTTACCAATAAAATAAAAAACCTCTGAATACTGACATGGAATCAAGTATGATAAAAGTTTCAAAAGTCTTTAAAAAAGCTCATTTGAAACGTTTCATCGATATGAAAAAAAACTCGTAACTATAAAATTAAAAGTCCGAAATAATACAAAAATATAATTGATATCTAGCTATACTACAAAAGTAAAGAAATTTTTAAAAAGTCTGAACTTATTGACGTGCAAATAATACATACAATTACAAAAATGCATAGAGGAGGTTCTAGGAGCCACCGACGTAAGAGAAAACAATTTTAAGAATTTCAGCAATTTATACACGGCGCCATACAAAATCAGAAACGCCAGAAAACAATAAAATACTGAACATATCTAGTATTATTTACCAAAATTTTAAAAATCCATTGGAAAGGTAGACTAAAAAATAATATCTACATATAAGCCATAAGGTTTTATGCGTAAAGCGATAATAATGATGATGATGCTGAATGATGACGATAAAGTTGCGAAGATTTTATTCAAGTTTTATTCTTTGCGGAAATGTATTAATATTCCGGAAAATTAGAGAATGAAAACAAAATAATTCTTTCAGTTTCACGCCTAAAAAACGGGCTGTCAAAAATTTGGCAAAGGGCAGGACCGACTATCATTTCTGCTAAAATCCTGGGAACTCCAATACGAAACAAAATAAATTTCTACAATGTATAGATGGCATTATAAGAACTTACAAACTTGAGGAAAAGCACCAAAAGGATATCCTCTTCTTGTGTTATTGTGTAACAAAATTTTCAAAAGATCGCCGGTCTTCTGGAATAAGATAGTTCATTCCTAATGTTTTTATATAAAATATATCCTGGGGCCTTTTGAACCAACTAAAATAATTTTTAAATTATAAAAATTCACAAATGGAAATCACACCGAAGAATACTACAAGACTTCAGCTATACTGATGTAAAAAAATTCAAAAGAAACGTGTCACAGAAATTTCGGAAATACTAAATGTAATTTCTTAAAGGAAAGCTCTAGAATTATGAGAAAAACACACTAATTATTTTATGAGAATGTATTGTAGTGAAACACGTAACACAATTTTCTTCACTTACTGACCATTAAGTCTTCGCAATAGAATCGATATTTGATACGCAACCTAGAATATTACGTGAAGTTGTAATTGGTGTATAGCGGGCACTAAAACGTCCTTCACTACTGCAAATACTAATTCAAGGTGATGGCTAATCCTACCTTTAAAACTAATGAACAGGGGACCAATAAAAAATATCTAAAAAATGTGAACTTCCAAAAAGTAAACAAAAACTATAATAGGAGATGACTTTATGTGACTGAACCGGATTATTACACACATTTATCTTGTTTTACAACTAACAGGAAAAATGTAGAATTTTAATCTTAAGTTTAAACTAAGCGAAATTTGTTAAATTTTTCCTCTACATTACAACTAAGACTTTGATTATCAGAGATAAGACTTACTGTAAACATTCATAAAATGCGTATTTTGGATAGCCGTTTTGTACAAACTCATTTTGATTGGATTACACTATCAGCACACCGTAACAATCCTTCCAAATTTACATAATTAAGATTACAACGAACAATTCGATTAACTACAATTAAATTATACACGGATCACGTAACTAAAGGCCGTAAACAGATTCGACACGCCATTGCCACCAAGATGATTTAAAAACTATTACCAATGCATAAGCCGGGGAATAAATTCGATATGCAGAAACGTAATCGAATAACAAGATACGGAAGGTCATGACATCCGCTAATTTTAAAATTAAATCCGAGTATTACTCAGTTACACAGTAACACACATTCGTTTCGTTTCTATAGACAACCAATTGCATTGTAATGGTTATGTGGATCATCTTTACAGTTTAATTGATTGATTATAGTGTGTAGGCAGGGAATAGCTACAATGTGATTTTCTAACAAGGTAATACAAATTAGCTTGGATCTCCTCTATTTTTGAACCGTTAAATATGATGGCATGATTAAAATTAGGTTCCTTCCACTTACCGTAGACTTAATAATTAAATCCGCAAATGAACGTACATATGATCTTAGTAAATTGTTATAACGTACAAACTTTGCAGGAGAGAATGTATACTTTTCTATTAACCTTACAGAGCTGCATAAATTTGAGTTACAGCTGTACGTTAAAGTAAAGAAACAACAATGTTAGGTTTAATAAGAATGGAACGTCTAAAGTGGAATAGAGTGAGGGTTATACCATATAATCGAGATAAACAAGGATGAACAAATTTAGAGCTTCAAATTGAGACTCACATCATTTTCCAAAATGGTAAGGTAAATACTAAAAATAAATAAAGTATGTGCAACAATGGAAGGTTCAATACGAGCGATGAAAATGAAACATATGAGCTGGAAGAGAGTGAGGATTAGACCGTAAAATCGTGGTAAAAAAGAATAAACACATTTAAAGCTCAAAATTTAGACTCGTAGCATTTGCAAAAATATGACAGCAAATATTAAAAATAAAGAGGTATTTACAGCCATATAAGGTTCAAGAAAAGGGACGAGAATGGAACATCTGAAGAGGAAGAGAGTGAAGTTCTACCATACAATCGATGTAAACAAGGATGGACACATTTGGAACTCAAAATTTAGACTTCTATTGTACAAAAGTACAAGTACAAAAGTACTAAGTAAACACTAAAAGTGAAAAAGTATGTACAACTATGCAAGGTCTAATAAGAGAAACGAGAATGGCGCATTTGAGATGGAAAATACTAAGGGTTATATCATAAATTCAAGGTAAATAAACACATTTAGAGCAAAAAATTTAGACTCGTATTATTTGCAATAATATTAAAGTAAATACTAAAAATAAAGAAAGCATGTGCAATTATGTAAGATTCCAGAGAATGAAACGAGAATGGAACATCTGAAATGGAAAAGAGTGAAAGTTATACCATAAAATCGAGATAAACAAGGATAAACACATTTGAAGCTCAAAATTTAGACTTATATTATTTGCATAAACACTGAAGTAAAATACCAAAAATTTAAAAACAAATTAAAACAATACAAAGCCCGATAAGAGAGACGCGAATGGAGCATCTGAAGTGGAAGGAAGTGAGGGTTATACCATAAAATGGAGAATGAATACATTTGGAGCTAAAAATTTAGAATCGTATTATTTGCAAATACCAAAAGTAAATACTAAAAATATAAAAACGATGTGCAGTTAGGCAAGGTTCAATAAAATAGGGGAGAATGGAACATTTGAAGCCGAAATGCCTGTGGGTTATACAATAAAATTGCGGTAAACAAGGACGAGTTCAAGTTAAGTTCAAATTTTCGACTTGTATTATTAACAAAACTACTACTATCAGCAACAATGCAAAGTTCAATAACAGAGATACGAATGGAACATCTGAAGTGCAAGAAAGTGAGGGCTATTCTATAAAATCGAAGTAGACAAGGATGAACATATTTGGAATTCAAAATTGAGACTTCTATTGTTTACAAAAATACTAACGTAAATACTAAAAATCAAAAAGTATGTACAACTATGCAAGGTCCAATAAGAGAAACGCAAATGGCGTATTTGAGATGGAATAGAGTAAGGGTTATACCATAAAAACGAGGTAAATAAGGATAAACACATGCAGAGCTCAAAATTTCAACTTGTATTAAAAAAAAGTATGTGCAACATTGCAAACCGAACATCTGAAGTGGAAGAGAGTGAGGGTTATACTATGAAATAGAAGTAAACAAGGATGAACACATATAAACCTCAAAATATAGGCTAAGATTAATTGCAGAAAACTAATGTAAATTATAAAAATAAAGAAAGTATGTACAACAATACAAATACTCTGAAGTGGCAAAGAAGAGTGGGTATAAAACCATAAAAGCGAGCTATATATGACACAAAATTAGGACCGAATTACTTTCAAAAATAATAAAGTAAACTATAAAAATTAAGAACGTATGCGCAACATTGCAAGGTGCAATAAGTGAAACGAGAATGGAACATCTGAAGTGAAGGGTGAGAGGTATACCATGAAATAGGTAAACAAGGATGAGCACGATTGAAGCTCAAAATTTAGATTCGTATTATTAGCAAAAACTACTAAAGAATTTACTAAAAATAAAGAAAGTATGTGCAACAGTGTAAGGTCTACTAGCGGCGAGAATGGAACATCTGAAGTGTAAGAGAGTGCATATTTTGCGATTATTTTATTATGCAGGTGAATTTTCAATTAGGCCGAGTGATTAGCTCAGTTGCTATCTAAAATAAATAATATGTTTTAGTAAAAGTAATTCAGTTTCACATAACGAATGTTCTGGCCAAACACAACACTCACTGACTTAAGAAAACGAGGTCTTATGTTTTGCAATGAAACACCCTGTATTTGAAAAATCATAAAAAATCATGTACATAACTGTTGATCTAAAGGTAATGACAAGAGAGAAATTTGCAGTTGAAATAACGTATGTTAATTTTTCAAGTACAAATATTTCACTTATTATTTATTACTCTTAGGTTGACAGACTATTTTGACATAAAAGTAGTTAAACAAAACTGATAGTGTCGTAATTTTTTCTAATGTAACCTCCTGTGTTTCAGGCTAAATCGCTTGTAAAATATTTCCTCTTTCAAATCAAGTACTTCAACATATAATAGGTAATTTCTTCGATCTTGGACCAATTCAGAAAAGATTTATCAATATTCCTAAAGTTCTATTTTCATAAACTCCATACACTATGATATCGAAAGTATTATAAACTCAAACATATGTGTGTAGATTTTAGCTAAAAGATCTGTACATTTCTACTGTCGCGGAAAATAATTAAACAATAGAACAATGAAAAAAAGGTCGAGGTGAACAAATGTATCCAACCATCATTAATTGGTGCATTCGTTTCGAATTATCCAATTAGTAGCAACTACTGCTACAAATTCAGTTTTATTAATTTGGTAATATAAAAAAATTAATCTGTCTCTTACAAACATACATTGCTAGAGTCTGTAATGTTAATTATGCATTTGTAATGTTTCACATAGCAGTAGGTATATAGGCAAATTACTGAGACCGTGCGTGTGCGTCACCAATAACATTTTCCAGGTACAGCCAACTTTAAAATAGTATAAAACTGTGTATATTTTTATTAAATTACCTAATACAAGTATGTTTATTTTAAAGACCACGTAATGTAATGTTACAGTTGTAATTTTTATTATTTAATCTTTTATAGTTTTTGTAAAAGAAAACAAAAACTATCGTTTGCTAGAGTTTTTTCTTCTTTCGGGTTGGCATTCCCATTTTTATATGTATATATGATGGATACACATCCACCCTTTATTTAACTTAACTGATATTTTGCTATTAAAGTAATTAATCCTTGCCTGCTTTAACATTGTAGTGTGTTAATAAAGAATGATTACTATGAATTATTAATAATATAATTCAATGATTATTCAATTTACTTTTAAAAGGCAAATTTATTCCAACGACATTAGCAAACGTTTGTGTGGTTGTATACTCTCAAATATAAACCTTATGTAATGTAAACATAGTAAGAACCTGACGTAATGGAATTTCATGACGCACGCGCACTGTCTCAGTAATTTGTCTATAGCAATATTATAACAGCGCCATCTTAAATCTTTTGTATTTTAGGTATCCATATTATTTTTAGGTATTTTATTTTTATATCCAGTTAAATATTCAAATAACAAAAATATGTCTTTGTTTTGTTTTTCATAAGTTGGACAGCTAAAGGAACCTATGATCTAATTCATGACAATTGTTTGCTAAGCACCATGTATATTCGATTATCAACTAAAACTGTAAACGAAAGTTGTAACAATTAAACAATTTTTGGAGATAGCAAGTTTAACAATGATACGAGCAGAGGCGGGCACTGTTGATAGAATGACCTTTTATCGTTCACATGTGGGTCTGATAATTAGTGATGTATCTAACATATGTTGTATACGTATGTTTCATAAAGCAACGCAGAAACTAACACTGTTGGAATTTAACGATGCAGAAGAAATAATCAATATACAGGACAGTAAATGTCAACTAACGTACTAGTCTCAACGCAACCGCCATATTTATAATACCAGGTAATAAAGCTTAACCGCAAAGTTTATTTTTATTATGCAAAGATTATCACTTCAATTTTCGATAGGCTAGGCCATTGATATAAAAACAAAAAAAAAACAAATTTATGGTCTTAACTTAATTCATACAATAGACTTGAAACCTCCAAATGAAGGTGATATGTTGTAATTTAGGAGCATAAAATGTTTATAATTGAATTGCTGTTTTTCAAAAACACAAATAACCTATAAAAATAACAGCATGAAGTATAGACCTAGGCGTAGCGTTATCAATACTTTTAACGATCACACTGTATTTAAATATTCAGCGGTTTCGACCTTACGTTTAAATAACAAAATATAGAATTGATTGGAAACGGTGCTGTAAGTAAATAAACTTTAAAGAAGCCCCTTACCACGTCTGTACCTGAACGCCTAAATACGCATTGCGGCAACTAAGTTGTCATCTTCAGCAGGAACTTGAGCTGAGGAATACCTCTGGAGGTAAGTCCTTTGCCAAGTCAACAAATGAAGTTCAATGGACTTTATAACAAAATATAATTAAAAAACTCGAATTGTACCAACTATTAATGAATTTTCACCTCTATACATGGTGGTTCAAAAGTATGAATCCTTGATTTTGAGCGTAGGGAAGTGGAGTTTGAGTTATTCATAATGTAGTCCTACTAGCATTACAACGTGTAATTGAAATGCAAATAACCTTCAAACAAACAAAACATTTAAATTTGTTGTATTTGACAAGTCTTTCAACATTTTGTACAGTGTTGCTACATCACTCGGTATGTGATAATTGCACCAATTATTAATTATCTTAAGCAATCTAGAGGAAACATTTAAATTTTGTTAAATATATCTACCACCCACGGCCGGATTAATAGCTTTCAAATGAAGTTGCTGCAATGAGAATTAATAATCACTGTTGTATACAAGGGCGTACCAAGGAATTTCGCAGAACAACAACAACTGATAAGAATGTATAAATCAATATTAAGAGAATAACAGTTCCAATTGAAATCATGTTCCTAAAATACTATTACTCAATGTTAAACAGTATACGGGGTGTTTCTGAAGGACAAGAAGTTATGTATTGCAATGTAAATTAGTAAATAATAAGCAATTTCTCAAGATAAAACATTTGTAATAGAATATTAATATTATAAAATGTTGCATATAAGTTCAATTTGAGACAAACGTGTTAAAAAATACTATCACTCCGTGCGCTAAATGATATAGTACACAGGGTGTTCCTAAAAGACATGAGGTTGCTACAATGGACATTAATAAATACTGTTAAGTACTGGAAAATACCCAATTTCGACTGATAATAATATATTAATAAATAATGAAAGAATGGTCTTTTGTTATAATTATAATAATTAATAATATAAATTTAAGTTCAGGCTGACAACGTATCTACTTAAAACAGTTCCTGTACAATTTATAAGTACTGTTCAACAAATAAATCAAATAAATATTATTATATAAAAAATAAAACTTGAGTCCATGTTAAGACACTATTATTTGTTGAGCTAAATATACTGAGTGATTCAAAAAACCATTAACGTGAATTAATAATTAACATTAAGAACATGTACGGACGATTTTTTATTGATAATAAAATTCTAATTAACACTAAATATAACTTTAAGGTGAGACCAAAGTACCTAAGATACTAACACTAGTACACAGCGTGTTTCGAATCATACTGGGAAATAATGTAAAGTATTATCTAATTGTTCAGAACAGAAGAAATACTAATAAAGCATGTATTAAATAACGAAGTATTGAGTATCCAGTCAAATTGAGACAAATAGACATAAAATATTATTACTCAATAACCTAAATATTCCGCAAATTACTGCAATTGAAAGTAGAAGTAATAAAAAAAATACCATTGATAATAATTTATTAATAGATACAGAAAACTAAAATAAACTAAGGTTTACTTTATATTAAGGTATTTATGATAATACTGCTTGACAAACTATACAGTGTGTTCCAGATTGAGTAGGTTACCATGGGTATCTCTCTTATTATTAAAGATAGAGATTTGTTTAATTAGGCAAAGTTGTGCAGTTGTAAGTGCTGGTTCAGATTCCGTTAAGAAAATTTTAAAATTCGGAACAGTTCAGAAATTACTTTTAAAAAAACTTAAATTCGCTATTTTCGTTATTGTCAAATACCTACATAATTGTAAAAGATATGAAAAAATGCTTCATGTAGAAGTTGTTTGATTTGATTATGCACACTTATAAATGATGTCAAAATAAAATTCAAAACAGCATTTTCCGAGATATTGGTAGCAACTTTCTAATATCAAATGGACGCTATATTGGCTTTGTACATGGGTAAATAGCATTTTTTTACTGTTTTCAACGAAGTATCACAACTTATATCCGAATAAACAATTATTAAAGATATTAAGCGTGTATTAAGTGTTTTAATTTTAAATATAGTAAGCATGAAAACAAATACACGTTAAATTTACTTTGGAAACAAATGAAACGAAAACAAAACATGTAAATACTACTTCTTCGAGTGCTTTATCTCTTACGAGACGTAGCGATTTTCTCTCCTATGCCTGTGATGCGCGTTTAAAAGTGCGTAACATAGAGCACCTACAGCTTAACGTGAGCTTCGAACCACTGAAAGTGTAAACACTTCTACTCCAGAGAAGATTTACTAGGCAGAATACGTCGCTGGTTTGCCATTGCCTTGCGAGGGAGAACGGCCGTTAAAAATCCGACGTTCCGGTACTAGGAATTGAACCCAGGACCTTCAGCGTAGCAGTCTAATGCGCTAACATTTAGCCCACGGCCGCCTCTAATACTACTAAATATTAAAATTAAAATAAATGCTCAAAATGTTGGCCGTTATTGGCTAAACACAATCGACGCTGTTTTGTGACATTACGAGTTACTATTTGCAATGTATTACAATTAATACCGTTAGATACTTGCACCACTGCTTCACGTAGTTCTTCTACATTATTATAATTAAAATTACTTCCATTCACTTTATTTTTCAGAGCCCCAAAATAAAAACTAGAGGTGCTATTACCCTGTCATTAAAACAATCATTTAAATCTATAACATTTCTGGCATTACGTCCAGGAGCGCCATCTTGTTGGTACCACATTTGAATATTTTGTGCCTAAGGTCATCTAACAAATCCTGTTGAAGAATGTCCAAATACCGTTGCGCATTTAAGTTTCCATCAAATATTAGGACCATTTAGAGGATTTCACAATATGTCTTATTTTGAGCAAGTATTATAATTTTAATATTTAGTAGTATTTAAATATCTTGTTTTTGTTTAATTTGTTTCCAATTATACTTAACATGCATTTGTTTCATGCTTACTTGGTTTAAACTTAAAACACTTAATATTTTTACTGTTTTTTTTTTATACCGATATAAGTTGCGATACATCGTTGATACGAGTCAAAAAATGCTACATAACCATGTAAAAGAGGCGGCCATGGGCTAGAAGTTATCGCGTTAGACTTCTACGCCGTCCTGGGTTCAATTCCAGTACCGGAACATCGGATTTTTCACGGCCGTTCTCCCTCGCAAGGCAACGGCAAACTAACGAGGTATTCTGCCTGATAAATCTTCTCTGGAGTAGAAGTGTTTACACTTCCCGTGGTTCGGAGCCCACGTTAAGCTGTAGGTCCTCTATGTCTGTGGTACTTTAAACGCGCAGACAGGCATATGAGAGTAGATCGCTACGTCTCGTAACAGATAAATCACTCGAAGAAGAAGAACAACCTGTAAAAATCCAATTTGGCGTCGATTTAATATTAGAAAGTTGTTATGAATATTTCGGAAACAGCCATTTTGAATGTAATTTTGACATCATTTATACGTGTGCTTAACCAAAGCAAATAACTTTTACACGAAACATTTTTTCATATCTTTTATAATAATTACGGACATATTTGACTGTAAACAAAATAGCAATTTTCAGTTTTTTTTTTAGTAGTTTTAAAATTTTCTCAACTGAATCTGAATCAGCACCCAAAACTGTACAAGTGTGCTCATTTACACAATCCTCTATCTTTAACAATAAGCAAGACAATCATCGTAGCCTACTCAATCTGGGACATCCTGTATATAATAACTAATATACAGGGTGTTTCTGAAAGATATGAGAACACTACAACACGAATTAATAATTATAAACTTTTTACAAGGGCATAGGAAAGTATATTTACGCCGAAAATAAAATGTTAATAAGTGATAAAAACACATTTGGGTTCAAATTGAAGCAGGTACACTTCAAATACTATTACTCAATGAACTACGTGATGATTCGTATACTAGGTGTTTGTAAAAGATACTAATAATAATTAATGTTCAATACATGTTTCAAGAAATTTTTAAGAACAAAACGAATGATGTTAAAATATGAATTAATTATAACATTTTTGTATATAAACAGGCATGTTAGGAGGTACTAAAGTGACTTAAAATATCCATATTGTATTGTTACGGTACCTACGCGAATAGGCCACCTTTCTACAAACTGTTTTTTACTAGTCTGCAATATAGACAAAACTGAAATAAACTCAAAAAACTATCGAAAAAAAACCTAAAACTTTGTAGTAAACAATTGCCAGATAGTGCAAAATATGGTAAAATCAATTTAAATTTATGATTGATATGGACTTAAATTAGTTTGTTGTATTCGCCTAATTACAAAATACCATCTTTAAGAATATAATTCATACAAGATTTATGTAATATTCTTAATATAAGAATACCAAAACTCTCTAACCTATTTACTTTGACGTATTTTATACGTATTGTCTTTTATAATGGCTGTAGTTCGTTTAACAGGAAACCGATTTTATATTACATTAGATTTTGAATTGCCAGATCGGTTTAAGATCCTCGTAATAATTGGAACTGGAATTTGAGGTCTTGTTACTATTATACGAAGAGTTAAAACATTTATTTGTAATCCATTTTATTGTAAAATACAGAAGTTTACAATTAAGTTTTACTTAGGTGCCTTGCTTTACTATCTTGAAACTCATATTAATTAATTAGTAAATATGTTTATCTCATTTATTTGCTTGATACATGTTAGAATATTAAAAGATGTATTAAGCAAAGAAATAAAATTTAAAATGTTGGGTATTGATCTTAAAAACTTTGAAAGAACTACAACCTGTTCGTGTATTATACACCTACAGATTGTAGTTCTTACGACGTCTCACTGATGAATGTATAATCAACTCGTGGCAACAAGGAGTTTTCTAGAATAATCTCGTTCATTCGGCTCCCTTCGCCGAATTAAAACATGGCTTAGAAGCACTATTGATGAAAATAGGTTAAATGGGTTAGCCAAACAACAATTAGTAGAAGCTGTAGTTAGAAAATTTACAAGTAATCCTCGCAAACTACTGTTCAAAAATTAATTTTATTAATAAATATTTTTCTATCATAATTGGCCCCCCCCCCCATGGACTGCCTTCTCCCACCAAAGAAGTTGGATTCAGAAAGCTGCCCCCCTTTCCGTTTTAAGCTGGATACGCCCTTGGGACCATCCAGCACTGGGCTTCCATTGTTGACTTGCTGAAGAATTTATCTCCATTCATCAGCCAAGTTACTTTACTTAGGTCAAGAGTTCCTACAACTGCAAGGGAATCCTAAATAGGCCTGGAAAGGAAAATCTAGTGCAGCCTTTTTCGTGGGTAATCTATCATGTTCCTGCTTTTATCTTACCCATAATAAAAGTAACAACTAAAATTGGTTGAAGACTTAAAATTGCTCGGATTGTAGGAGAATGAGACAAAAATTGCCTTCGTGATGTTCTTAAAGGATGGTAGTTTGTAATAAGGTGAAAACATTTCTGTAAATTTACTCAAAACACAATCATCGATTGATTTAACCTATTTTTTCCTTTTTTGGCAATGTTTGTTAGAAGTTCTATCAATTTCCTATTTATTTTTCACATTGAAAGCCCACATATTAATATATCATCTTTTTATTCATTCATACTACCGTCCCCCCCCCCCGGAACCGCGTTCGCATTACTTCAGGGGGGTGAAGGCGTCCTTTACATACTATCCATTCATGCAGCATGCACCCTACTATACCTACGATGACATAGAAAACGCATATTTTAGGCACTTTAGTAACCCCTCAATAATATTTACCAATTACAATTACAATTGGACGGCTGTGTGAAAATGAGTAACAAAGCATTCGGTTTAAAGGTAATAAAATAAGATATTTTTATAAACATATAATAAAATTGCATAAACTTATTGGAGTTCCACTGCATATTATGCAATCTGATTACATGATATAAGTAATATCGATTTACCATGAAGCATACAATTATTCTCGAAATTACAATACTTTAGGAACATTAAACAGTTATTTAATGCCTGTCAGTTTTGCAAATGTATGTGGAAATTTTAATCAAACAGGTGCGTATTTGATATGATTATTTAACTGCACATTTTGAGTTTATCAGTACATACAAACCAGCCTTTATTGATACTGTAAACTCAGGGCGTTTCTAAAGTTACTACCGCGGAAATTTATAATCCCTATTAGGTATAGAAACAGAACAAAGCAGTTGGTAATGAAATATTAATCAGCAATAAGAAGTGCCATTTGAGTGCAAGTACTTACAGACGCCATTAACTCATACACTAAATGATAATCAGTGTACAGTGTGTTACTAAAAACGCTGTATTAAATATAACAGAAAATTAATATCCATCCATTTCCAGTACTTAAATATACGAGGGGGTATTGATATCTAGTTATCCTGGAAAGTTTCTAGCAATGAAAAGTGAATATGGTTGTTATGGTTACAACTATGATGTTTTATAAATAAGTTTTCAAAGTTTGACATACATAAGTTGAACGGTGATGAAACTGTGCATTTTTGAAAACAGCATATCTGAGAAAAAGATTGAATTTGAAAAATCGAGTTTCGGTCAGTTAGTAAGTATTTATTTTTGAAATGGTTATCGGGCAAAGAAATTTTTACTGATCCAATAGAATCCTTAGGTGATCAGTGTCCTTCATACGCAACTATTAAAAACTGGGTTGCGGAATATAACAGAGGAAGATCAGATGTGAAAGATGAGCACCGCTCTGGAAGACCAATTTCTGTGACCACTCCGGAAATCATTGAATCTGTCCATGATATGATTTTAGAAACTCGACGTATTGCGATTAAGAATATTGCAGAAGCATTGCACATTTCCTATGAACCGTTTGTGTCACATCATTCATCACGAATTGGGTATGAGAAAGCTTTCGGCCAAATGGATTCCAAGATGCTTGAACGTTGATCAGAAGCGCGTTCGATTGACAACGTCAAAGGAAATCTCCCGTCGTTTTGAAGAAGATTCCTCAAACGTTTTGGATCGGCTTGTTACTATCGACGAAACGTGGACCCATCAATATGACCCAGAGACTAAAAAGCAATCCAAACAGTGGAAGCATGTTGGTTCTCCACAACCCAAAGCATTCCGTGTTCAAAAATCGGCTGGCAAGATTCTTGCTTCAGTTTTCTGGGACAAAGATGGGATAATTCTGATAGATTGTTTGGAACGGGGTACAACTATTATATATAAATTATGTAAGAAAATTGTGGCAAAATGCCGTGGAAAACTTGCCAGAGGTGTGCTCTTTTCACAATACAACACTCCTGCTCAAAACTCGTTGATTGCACTGCAAAAAATTTATGAAAGTGGTGTTGAATTGGTTGACCACCCGTCCTATTCTCCGGATTTAGCACAATCAGACTATTATTTGTTCCCAAAACTCAAAAAACATTTGAAAGGTAAAAGATTTTCGACAAATGACGAAGAAATATTGAGGAGTGGTTTGCAGACTAAGACAAAGATTTTTTTAAATGGCTTAGAATTACTTTATGAACGTTCTGCTAAATGTATAAGTCTTAAAGGAGATTATGTTGAATAAATAAAATTTTGTTTTGAAATATTGTGGCGTTTTATATGGTAGGCTAAGTACTTATCAATACCCCCTCGTAACTGCATATTTCAGAGGTTCCTCTAAAATACATATCTTAGACAGAGTAGCAAACATAAATTGAAATTAAAGTAATTATAATATAATTAAGAAATTATTTAAGAATACATGGAGGTAAAAACAATCGTCAGTCCTCTTTTAATAACGTTTAAGGCGTCTATAGAAAACAAACAAAGAGTGCCATCGATTGGTGCTACAAGTAAACACTACAATTTCAATTTATTTAGCACACAATGGTATCCAAGGGGAGCGCACGTAAGGGAATGGCGAACAGCGTCAGAATTAAATATAGTCCGGCCATGTCCTTGGAACTATCAACACGTAGTGGGATTTAAATATAAAAAGGTACAATTCGCGCTGATAACTACATAAAATGCTTACGCCACGCTTTGTGCCCATGGTCAATGGAGTTTTCTGCGCGATGTCCATGGTCCATGGAATTGTCCAAACTTTCTGGTCCTTCCAGAATTTCCGGCAGGTTGCGAATGACGGTGCCGTTATATTTCGAAACATCATCTTCCGGCAGTCCATTTACGTCAGTCATAGCTTTTCAACATCACTCGATTTTGCACCACTAGAAACATTCACCGATGGGCATTCAAAAAATTTTCATTTTCATAGATAACAAAAAGTTTCCGCAGGTTAATGTCGCGTAGTCAACAACAATTTTGGCACCAAAACAAAAACACGCTGCTAATTCGAACGCAATGTATTGTGGCCACACAATACCAACACCGACTTTTACTTCACAGTGATTTCAAAGTTAATTTACGCGTTTCCGGTTGTAAAGTTATTTGTGCGGGCGAACGCTGGTCCCGAAAGCGAACTCGATATTTTCAAGTCCAAGTACAAAATAAAATAATTCTCGAGTTCCGGTAGAGTCACGTGGAACAGGTATATTTAGGTTCCTTTGTGGTTCCTTGTGTCAATCAAATGTTGAGCTTCAAAAGGTACACGTTCGCTGTGCGATGGAGACAAGCCAACACTATCTTTTCACTTTTTACTACGATAACCTCGTTATCACAACTTTATTTTTACCTATTTTGGTCTACCTAGTTTCTTATCAGTAAACAACAGATTCTTATTTATCATCGGGCTACAGATACGTACTGAATTTCTTTCTAGGGAAGCATACTTTATCTTAAAATTTCTGCCTCAAAAAATCCTAGCATATTTTAAAATTGTTGCAATGCAATTTTTCAAACTTAATTTATTAACAAACTACAACAATGGGCTGCGCAACTTTAATTTCTAATTAACTACATTAAACAAAACATTTCCCGCACTAAACCTTCGTTTTATATTATTTTCGAGGAGTTTCTCACAACACAGAGGCCCAGCCAGCGCAGGGACGGCATTTCACTTTGTTTACTATCACATGACTGTTGTAAAATGAATCAAACATGTACGGTTGTGGGCATATTCATGAGTGCTCCGTGAGAACGAGAAGAGCATGGTATTGAAGAATTTAGTTCAGAATTCCACCGTATACGGCGCTAGGATCTGATAACGTACTCCTACTCCCACGCTGTATCACATACAACTGAATTTGATGTAATCAATCAATACAAGAGTTGCAGCGAGCTGCAATTCAATCCCGACAAATGAAGTCATTGTTGGGTGCACCCGGCGAGGGCGTCTCTCGGAGCTCTATACAGTATTGATTTTCTATTTGAATCCGTTTAAATTAATTATTCGCCTTACTTGCTGATTAATTAAAGTAGGAAATTGCTTGGCAATATCGTTCATTACATTTCTGCAATTAGAATTATAGGAGAAAATCATATAACCTTGCTGTAAACAGTAAGTTTTGTTTATGTAAACACATTAATTAAATGTTGAGCCTTCCGGATATGTTGGCGGACCAATATTATTTGCCGTTTAAAGTTTGTACTTTTAGCAAATCTCTTAATCCTAGCTTAATAATCGAATAAGTCAATTTTCTTTTGAAAAATTCCAAAACCGCGAAAAGCTTTCATTTCTTTTCAGCAAGTGGAATTGTAAAGAAAATCGCCAAAACCATCGATTACAAATCAGCAAATAGAATTACAAAGAAAATCATGTTACCTTGCTTCAAACGATAAGTCAGTTTACAAAAACATTAATTACATGACGAGTCCTCGTACTATCTAATAGTTAGCGGACCAATCTCATTTTCTTAGCACTTGAAGCTCGTATTATAAGCAATCTTTTAATCCTGATTCGATAATTTAATGAATTAATTTTTTTTAAGAATTTTGAAATACCGAAAAGCTTCGATTACATATCATCAAGTAGAATTACAAAGAAAATCATATTACGTTGCTTTAAAGGATAAGTTATTTTATAGAAACATATTAACTAAATACTGGACCATCGCACTATCCAATAGTTAGCGGACCAATTTCATTTTCTTAGCATTTAAAGCTTGTAGTATAAGCAAT
>JABXWE010026796.1:0-23104 GCA_014611495.1 Limonius californicus | reverse complement strand
AACGTAACCACCTATGGTTGGGAAGTAACTATGGGCTGTGATCAAAAAATACGAGGACAATAAAAGCCGTACTAATTGATTTTTGGAGGAGGAGCTGCAAAGTATCTAGAATTTTACACTGAAAAGAATATCTAACGGCATAATCAAATAAGGAATGGATATAAAAATATCGATTATCGACACAGTAAAAAGAAAAGTATTACCTTGGTATGAACATTTAAGAAGAGTGGTAGACACGCGGTGACCTCAAAACCTATATAAGTTATCCCCATGGGAATAAAGAAAAAAGGGAACACCACGATCGTAATATAAAGAAAGGTGGAAGAAGCAATGCGATATAAGAGACCTACAGGGAAACGACTGACCGCAACGAATGCCGTATAAGAAGCAAACGGTAGAATAATAAGCATATAATATTATTCATAATTTAGACGGAGTGTCGTATTATTTGTTTGAAATACGCAACATGCAAGTTGATCAAACAAATAACTATTCAGATTACTAATAATATTAGGTAAACTTATTATTAAACTATTTACATAATTTACTTGCAAAGGTTTCGGAAATAGTTCTGTTGTAGGTGCAATAAAAGATACTTAAAATATCTAATTTAGTAATGTAGGTACATTATCTACCACATGTATTGAGAAATAAGAATATCTTATTGATATTTTTTAATGTTTGTAAAATATCTGTGAGATATTTCTAAAGCATGTCAATGTATGGTATTATTTCATACTAAAATTGTGGCCACTAAAAAGCAATACATAATTCTGCAAGTATTGAAATCTAACTGCAGCGACAATGTTGATACATTTGCGGACTAGATGTTTCCAGGAAAGTGCGCAATAATACTTATCGAAAATACTCGCCTTCCTTAATGTCATAAGCTTACAAAGACTTCTTTTGATCCAGCCGATTTTATTCATCACAGTAAAGGACTTAACACGTCAAGCAGGCACTTTTTACAAGTCAGGCAAACTCTATTGAGAGCGCCCCTTTCGGTTTTTTAAATAAACTGAGAAGAGCTGTGCCAGAGGTTGTCATCAATGGATATTGATAAATGATAAAGTATTGATAACATGCTACGCTGTTGCACCGTTGTATTTATACTGAATGACACCGAAACCCCATTTAGAAGATGAGGAGCATCTTGACAGGTGGACTGCTATCACAATAAGCATCTGCTTTGTACTTGAGTCCTTCGTGCCACGCGTGTCTTATAATCTGGAGTTGTTAGTTCTAACAGCTCCTAAAGGAATGTTATTAAAGGGAAGGCGGCTGTGTTCAGCAACAGCTGATACTTAGAAAAGTATGATTAACAAACTTGAAGATTAAGAGTTATACTACAAGACTTATACCAAGTTCTAGCCTTTATTTGAATGCTCTATGTTTTGATTTAGTCTTATTCTCATCAACAGTAGTTTATCACCACTAAACTGGGAAAATATTTAAAACAAATTGATAAAAAATTTTCATTCTTACATATGTCATTGTCATACCTTAAATTAATTATAATTTTTTATATTCCCGACATGTTACTTACTATAAAAAAATTATCCTTGTATATACAGGGTGTTCCTAAATATCATGTACATACGGAAGGAGGTAATTCTTTGGCTTATTTCATAACTAAAAGTTCATATAAACATAGGTCCGCAAACGCTTCGTTACTGATCTACGGGGTGTTGAAATTTCAAGATTTTTTTAGTTTTTTCTTTATTGCTCCTGCAGTTTTTAAAATATTTAGCTCAAATTTGTAATACAGGTTACGCAGCAGGGCTTACATCATTGGGCGTGCCAAATGGTTGTGAGAATCTACAGGGCGATACTTTTTCAGGGGTCATGCCCCCTTTTCTCCCCCTGAACTTTTTTGTGGTGCACCGCTGGTAAATTCTAAAATACAAAATCAGTTTCCTGTTTTGTTTAGAATCTTTTTGTTCTCCTATAGTTTTTTCGTACCTGCGACGGTTTTTGAGAAAAAAAATAAAAAACGATTTACTGTAATTCGCTAGACGAAATTAAAATTTTTAAAATGGTCTAGTAGGCTCTGGCTTTATTTGGATAATCTCATGTTTCCATTAATTTTAATGTATAAGGATTGGAGGAGGTCACTTTCAACAATTGTTGTAACGTAGTTTCCTTGTTATGGTTATTGTTTTGGTTTTTTGTATTGTAATAAATCATTGCTTCAAAAACGGGTCATTCCAGCTTTAATTTTTAACATGTAGTAACAGGTAGACTAAACTGTCAAAATTAATGGAAACGAGATTATCCAAATAAAGCCAGAGCCTACTAGACCATTTTAAAAATTTTAATTTTGTCTAGCGAATTACAGAAAATCGTTTTTTATTTTTTTTCTCGAAAACCGTCGCAAGTACGAAAAAACTACAGGAGAACAAAAAGATTCTAAACAAAACAGGAAACTGATTTTGTATTTTAGAATCTACCAGCGGTGCACCACCAAAAAGTTCAGGGGAGAAAAAGGGGCATGACCCCTGAAAAAGTATCGCCCTGTAGATTCTCACAACCATTTGGCACGCCCAATGATGTAAGCCCTGCAGCGTAACCCGTATTACAAATTTGAGTTAAATATTTTAAAAACTGCAGGAGCTATAAAGAAAAAACTAAAAAAATCTTGAAATTTCAACACCCCGTAGATCAGTAGCGAAGCGTTTGCGGACCTATGTTTATATGAACTTTTAGTCATGAAATAAGCCAAAGAATTAGCTCCTTCCGTATGTACATGATATTTAGGAACACCCTGTATATGTCATAAACGTTCGGGCCAAAAAAGTTGCCCCACGTTGGCAGCGTCATTTTTCTGCCATAGATGATAAATGGTCCACATTGGGACTGACATTATTAAATTAATTTTTAAAAATTGACACTGACAGAATATTTTATTTTGACAAAAAATTTAATAACTCAGAATTTTGAAAAAATGAATGAAACCAAAGTTTATGATATTCTGTACAACCTGCCAAAGACAAAACGCTAGCTATTAATTCAGCCGAAGAGCTTTGAGACTAATCTCTTTGGAGTCGGTTCACTTTGAAAGGTATCTTAATGATTCGTATACAAATAAACAATATGTGTAATTACCAGCTCATACAAGGATTACCACACTGGTACGAATTCCTTCGCCCTGCTTCAGCTGACCTAAATATATCGAAGATAACAATATATGCACAAGGTACCTCCAGCAGCTTTTCAGAAGTTCTCTGCGCTCCGTACTCCAATCTCTCCTCTCCGATCTTAAAACTGGGTACTCCAAACAATTTGTTTATAAAAAGACATTTTCATACTCAAAAAGGTTTACTTGATATGCAGCTTTCTATTATTACAGTTCTTCTAAATATTTTAAATTCAAGAAGTATTTTTCTTCCAGATTTTTCCAAAAATATTCTACTTTTTCAATTATTTTATACAATATCAATAACAAAAACAACAGCTAAATTACCAAGGAAAAATATAACACCAGGATACTAGTTTTCAAAATAAATAATTAGTAACTTTGTCAAATACTCGTATAAAAACATTATGATATTAATATAATTTTTTTATAAGCACGACAAAAAACCAAATATAAACCAAGTCAATCGAATAACCTCACAAGTAAAGAAACACTTGACTAAAAACACTTCAACCCCGCATGTCCCAACACAAATTCCCACACTATTTCTGTTCGCTTAAATACTCCCACCATAGTACTCCAAATATCCATGAATGTATTAACTTCCTGCATTCCATCCGAATCCTTGTCATTTTATTAAATGTTACCGATTAATAGGTTCAAGCTTGGCTTGCAATCGGCTTAAATTCATCACCAGCATAATAATACCCGTGTGATCCGGCAAGACACACATTGTTTAACCAAAAAATTACCGAATCTCAAATTGTTGGTAAAACGTACGCAACCCTTCGACTAAACTAAAAGAACTGCAATCTAGGATTCCATCACAATATATATATATATATATATATATATATATATACAGGGCGTATCAGATATATGGTCAAATATTAAATCCGATGGTAGATTACAATATATACAAACTAGAAAAAACATTTCTTTGGCAAGATTTGAGAAAATAATAATTGAAAATCTGACCCTAAATTGTTTGAGTACCGCAGGATAATAACAAAAATTTGAGTTCAAAGACATGTTATGCAAAGAAGAGTAAGACAGAAGTGCAAAAAAATTTCTACAAAACGTCCAACTGCTTCAATTAAACCTTGACCCCTCCCAATTCCGTAGTTTATCACAAGCCAGACAAGTTTTTACGTGTTTGCCACTTTGGATTTACTTTACTACGATTAGGTAATAACCTTCTACAGCTTAAATGCATTTTCTATGTATCATCAGCAGTTCTCAAACAAAATTTTATTTTATGTTTTAATTCAAAAAATAATTTAATTATAATAATTTAATAGTTTTTGGAAAATGAATAGTACCATTGAATTCTACTTGAGCCAATCTATTACTGGTTTAAATATTTGTACCTATTTCTGATACACCCTGTATAGTGCAGTCGTAAATTGTCCTCCCCCCCTACTAACATCTGAACGACACGATATTTTTCCAAAAAAATTTGGAAGCTTTAATGGGAGGCTAAATACTACTTTTTAGCCGATATTTAAATTTTATAACTTTCAAATGGCGGCTAGGTCAGACAGAAGCGCGCATGTTGGCACTTCGAAAAAAGTAGTTCTTTCAAAATGTTAATTTATATTTATATGTGAAGCTCCACAACTTATCAAATGCTGCATTGATCTTACTGCTCTGATTTGATGGACTTTCTGTGGTAGCATTTTGTTCGGAAAATGAATTTTCAAAGCATAAGTCAAGCATTTAGTAGGGCTTAGTATATTCTTTGAGGCTTTCGCGGTTTCTCGAACTGTCAATATTACAATTTACTTTCGGCTTAGACCGCGTCGTTAGTAGTTCAGATAGAATGATTTTTCAAAAATTCTAACTTTACAAATAACGGTGCTACGATTTTTAACTTTAGCGGCCTTTTTTCAACAAGCGGTCAGAGGTTAATCATATATTTGGTTGCCTTATAAGAGCTTTTCTTTATTTATTCGTATGGCGGTGGTGAAGTCTGGTGTCAGAATTTCCAAAATGGTTACATTTTTGAAAAAATAGTAGTTTTTTAAACAGTATATATTTAACAAGAATATTAAGAGTTCGTAATTTTTTTTCCTATAGATAAGGAGGCATGGATTCCAATTTTCGTATTTATTAATTAAACCCACAATGGTATGCAGATTATGAAAATATACATAGTGTTCTATTTTTAATATAAACAAGTGGGGTTCATTTTCAGGGAAACCGGGACTGTAAGAACTTTATGTGCTCATGTGCTGAGAAAAATACAATAAAACTTTGACAAGTGACAGGAAGTTACCTACAAATTGTTAGCAGTAAATTACTAATATTATTATTTCAAGTTTTAATAACTACTTATAAGGCGCAACTTTTGACGCGCTCTGTATTAAGTTGAACCTGCAAATTCAGTTGAAGTTAAATTAAATAACCTAATATCGACCACAAAATTTGTTTATTTTTTAATAGCACATAAAATAAATGTAATGTGCAATTTACGGTTGTTCCATCGGTACTATTTTCTAAGGAAAGCCTATCTGCAAATTATAAGCAGGGACTCTGCTAGGGTGACTACTGTTACTAGTTTTACACTTCATAGTAGATACTGATTTTAGTTAGGAAGCTATAAATAGGATGGCTACTTGTCCATTTGCTGAATGTTGTTTACATTGTTGCTTATGCTAAAAAAAAATTAAAAGCATACGTTTAAAATGTCAGCAGGTACTTCTACTTTGCATAAGTTTGCACAAGCAAATATCTCAATTAGTATAGGAAAGTTATATCGAAGTAATTTGCTTATGTGGATTTGGAAAAATTGATTTCTTGTAAGGACTTTGATGCCGAATAATGTCTTCACAAAACACTTTTGAATGGAAGTAACCTAGACTACGTCTTCACATTTTGACCGCAGCAATTTGTTAAGAAGTGTCGATATATTTCTGAGTACCCTGTATTTGTACAAAGCGGAATACTAGTCAATGTAGTTTTATTATTTTTCTTACGGGTTAAGCGGTTTTAGGTTTGATAATTTAGCTTAATTTAAGCGGTGCATTAGCGGTCAATGATGGCGACGATCCGTACTTTATAAAATCGCAGAAGACTTTTCTTACCCTTCATGTCTTCACAAACTTAAATAAAACAAAATCGTAGAAACCGTGAAATTCGATTTGAAACAGGTCGACTAGGTAAAGTCTTGTTCGCGATGGCAGGTGTTACGTTCTCAATTGGCGTTGGGTGCGTGCTCAGGTGACAGGTTGTTAGCTTGGCATTGTTTTAACCGCACGAATGGAGCAATAGATCATTATGAGCAATTTCAGTTTAAGGTGCTTTAATTGATAACCACAGGATTTACCAGCCTATTGTAAAATACGCTAAGGGTTGATTAACGATGTGGCGCTGGTTTCTAAGAAAAGTAGACCTAAGTTGCAGAAAGGGTTAGAAAATTCAGCAATGGGATTGTAAACTGTAAAATAGGTTCCAAATAATGATCAGGCAACAAGTAACCAACCAATTATAGTATAAAGGCTGCACTAGCACTGTACTGCACATTGGACGTTTAATGCAGTTCATTTGCTGTATGGTATTTATGGTATGGTTATTGACGTTTCAGATATTGAAATACAGTGAGCTATGATTTTATGATCATCCCCTGTATCTTAATCTCGTTGTAATGGTATTAAACAAGTAAATCTAGCGACTAAACATTTGTCCAATTAAATTTAAAATAGACTATCGATTTTACGATTAATTGAAACTATCTGGAATTCCGCACGTTTCATAAATCAAACTGATTAATGATTCGAAGCAAAGACGTGATCAATCAAGTCGACGCTTAGTTTACCATTAAAATTTCCCTTCCTCTATTATTCACTATTTGCGGATAGCACAGGAAAATTAAACAAGCGGTTAACAAATGGAACTTTCACTTGTGGTAATGTACATTAAAAATTTTTGACGTATAATTTACTTCGGACCATATTTTATTATATTTCGGGAGATTTATTAATAGGGTAAATTTAGCTGCAAAATGAAAACATTCTTGAAATAAAGGTGTAATTTGGGAACTAATCTTACATTACAAATCCTTTGGCTCTAGCCGTTACCAAAATTATTTGTATTTTACGATTGAAAGGTTTTAGAGGGTAATTTTAAATTAATGACATTTATTTTGGTAATCGATTACGACATACAATTGGCCTATAATTCCGTTTTATAGCTTGTGTTCAATGAAAATCCTTCAAATTATTGGACACATATTTTGCTTTATTAACAATTTAATCCGAAAATGGTAGATCGGATATTATAGGAAGTAATTTAGTGTAAAAGTTTTCCGCTGATATAAGTACCTAAACCAGATTACCGATTAATAATTCAGATGGAAAATTAGATAAAAATAAAAAAGAATCCAGATACATAAGCGGACATTAATTCAAAAGTAATTTGAATAAAGAATATCCAAATACATATTAAACCAAAATTACATTTGATATAGATTTCAAAGCGTTCTAAAATTAAAATTTTGTTGCAATAACATAGGTTTTAATGGCAATTGAAACAACCAGTAGTAATAACAGAAAAATCTGGCCAAGCCGCATACTAAAGTTCTGTTTATTTAAGTGGTTTCCGCTGTGTAAGTTGTAATAATTGTTTGATCAACTAATCATTAAACGCTTCCCAGAAACGTGTCAGCTTCTTGGTCATAAAATTGTCTACACAAACTGATTGAACATCAAATTTGTGTAATAAATAAATACAACAATGAGTTCCGAAGAATAGAAATTGACTTCAAGTTTTAGTTGTTGAAAATCAACTGCTGCCAGCTCAATACAGGGTGATTCAAAAAATGTTAGTTTAAAAAAAGCAGTTTGAAATTGTTCTAAAAAAGTTTGATAGCCAGGTATTTTTGAAGAAAAGTAATTAAAAACCAAAGAAGGCTGTTTTTTATTAATGTGACATTGACGTCTTCGTTTCGAAAAATGGATTTTTCCAATACTGAGAGGACTGATATGGTATTAATTTATGAAGAGGCCCGTAGGAATGCTATATTTGCTCGAGATTTGTACCGGGAACGGTTCCCGCGACGGCGACTGCCTAACACGCGAACCTTTGTTAGTATGGTTCAACACCTCAGAGATTTTGGATTGGCCGGCAATGTGAGAATGGAATCCTCAATGCCGAAGAGGAGATTTTTCAGGAAGTGGAAATAAGTACGCGACGTCCTGCTAATAAGGTAGGAGTATCCCAGTTTGTAGTCTGGCGAACTCTAAAAGAACAGGGATTACATTCATTTCATATTCAAAAAGTTCAGGCTCTGAAACTAGAAGATCTACAGCGTCGTATTCTTTTTGCGAATAGCTTCAACATAATCAAGGTGAAAATCAAAATTTTGTGGCCAACATCTGAGCTACTGATAAGGCTGGTTTCTCGCAAAATAGGATTCATATCGCTTATAACACGCACATTTGGAGTGTTGAAAATCCTAATGAAATTCGAAAACGTCCCTTGCAGCAGTCATGTTCTATCAATGTCTGGAAAGGAATCGTTGGAGATCATCTTATTGGTCCGTACATTTTGCCCAGACGGTTAAATGGTAATCGTTACCTTGATTTTTGGAAAATGTTGTACTAGAGTTGCTAGAGGAGGTTTCGCTACATACGCGGAAAAACATGCTTTATCTCTATGATGGCACTCCACCTCATTACGCTGCACAAGTGACGGCTTGGATGAATAACGTGTTCCCAAGTCGTTGGATAGGCCGTAATGGACCGATCTTGTGACCCCAAGATCGCCTGACTTAAATCTTTATGATTTTTTTTTGGTATGGGGTCACATGAAGCAACTTGATTACAGTACTCCAGTCGATACAGTTGACAAACTCCAGCAACGGGTTAATAACGCCGCATTGCAAATCGTCAAAATGCAGGAGTTTTGGAACGTGTTCGGAGGTCTTGGATACGCCGTGCGGAAGCTTATATCGCGAACGTCGGTCAGCATTATGAGCATCTCCTTTAGGGACTTGGCTTTAATTGTAATTTATTTTATGGTTCAGTTTTTCACAATTACAAATAAAATGTTTCGTTCGTTGTTCATCTGTTCGTCTTTTTTCAAATGAGCTTATTCATTAATTCATAAAGGGTAGAGCGTTTCTTATTGCAGATACTTTTTAAACTTTAACACCATCCTCTGAATCAACTGGTCACATCTCATAATTTAAAACCTGCGTGCTCAATTTGAAAAATTTCAGCGGCTTTCAAACAAGATAACTTCATTATGTTTCTCAAAAACTATAAACATTTTTTAAGGCAATTTTGCGTATATTGTATTGGTTTGAAGAGAACAATCACTGCTTAAAATATTTGCATAACTATTAAAGTCACCCTATATATTGATATTAAAGTATGTTGATTGGATTGATTTCAAAAGGTTATAGACGCTAAGCGATATTATGGGTTACTGTGTAGAAGATGTTGCACTTTAACTATTTGTTGGCATCGGTAATTAATTTTGATAGCAGCAATAAAAAATCACAAATAAAGGTAGCTGTGCCTCCAAAACAGTTTTTCGTCAAAAGCGCTCCCATTTTTCAGTCCATTTTCGTAACTACTGGTCATCATTTATATTTTGATGAAGCAACTTGAAAATTCAACTGTTTGGAGTTGGCCATGGCTTGATAGACGTATACTTTCTCTTAGTCTTTTTTATGAAATCAAGCTTCATTACTGAAAACGATTTTTCGAAATGCTTCTAGAACGAGATTGAACACATTTAAATTTTCCTCGAGTGCCATCTCCTAATAGAGATTGAATATCATAATGGCAATGTTGATCTTTTTGGGATGTCATCGTCTTCTCACGCTCCTTTTCCTCTTAATTTCCTTTGTGTAATGAATTACAACATAACGTGCCTGAAGCAGGACTATCGTCTAGTAACAGTCATTGGATTTGTATATAAGTATACTTTTTGGTGTACCATCATATTACATATTTTCAAACAGATATTTATTTGCTGTGATAAACAGCTAATAGAAGTCTGTAATTCATTATTCATTGTTTCACTCTCTGTTGCAACAACTGCATCTGTAACTTTTGTCAGCTGATCGTCTAAACTGCTGGCGTAGGACCTCGGTGGTCTAGTGCGAGAACGCATTGGTCACTCGAGTTCACACAAATGGAGTCGCTCCGTTGGGGGGATCGAATCTCGACTGGGGTGCCGCATTTGCTTAGTTAAGTTTAGGGTGCATGTTGCATGAATGTTTAGTATGTAAGGGACGCCCGCACCCCCTGAAGTAATGCGAAAGCGGTTCCGAGGGGGGACGTAGTATGAATGAGTGAGAAAAAAAACTGCTGGCGTATAAAGGCAGTATTTGGAAATTCTTCACGGAATGCCTCAATGCAGTTTACATATTATATCTATTATTCATCATCTTTTAAACTTCAAAACTAACTCTCAATTAGGAACGTTTTATGTTTAAACCTAAAATGTGTTTTGTGCCGTAAAATAAACCTAGCATAACAAGAACTGGAAATGTTCTGAAGAATGTTTCTGGAAAAATACACTACAAACAGATAACTACTTAAAGTTCAAAGCTAAGTAAAATAAAAAAATGTCAGAAATAATAAGATAGGCATCTTGAAATAATTCCAATAAACCGGAGCCAACACTAAAAGGTTTTATTTTCGTACACTCCTTATTATAATCCCAAATTATTAAATATTCGCTGGAATTTATCTCCTTGTTGCTATAGCATCATTATATGTTTTACCGATTTCCATAGCGAAAATTTATAAATATTTATCCAATGCTCAGTTGAGCATTACTACCCGTGACATGTATTTTCTAGGTGTAAGGTTTTAGATTAAGTATTGCATAAGACGTACTTATAGTCCGCAAATTCGGAGAGATTGCGCAAATAGAAGGAGAAAAAACCAGATTGTCCGTTACTTGATAGGAAAAACGCTTAAACATCTTTTGATATTATAAGCAATATGGTTTCGATCTATTAACGTTGTATGCTTTGAGGTTCATTAAGTTTGCAGTTGCATTTGCATTCTAGTCGTTCTTGCTTTCGTTAACAGTACCTCGTCTGAATACATAGCATTTCAAAATACCTTCTCATAAAATATGTTTAACTTGTACATCAGGTTCATTTATTTTCTATAACTTCCTACAGTTTCTGGTAAATCTGCAAACAATGCTAAACCCGTAACGTCTGACTCATTATCGGATATTTTGAGCAAGTTTCACCAAAATGACTACAAAGTTGCATTTGAAAGAACCGAACTTGTTCGTGTTAATCAAAGTTTAGCGGAGTGTTCCATACGGACTTTCAAATACAATCGAACCACGCCATTAGTTAATGCAAGTTTTGTTTTTGCCATAGATTTGGGATACAATCTGGAGGTGCGAGTAAAATTATATAAATGTTTCATTTAAATAGTTTAATAATGCAACTTGTTACAGATAATTGTACAAGCTTATAAATTTGCTAACAATGAGTATCGGTTCTTTCCATTACGTTTGCAAGTTAACTTATGTAAAGCTATAGCTGCCTCAGCTGGAGGTGCACATAAATTATATAAATTTGGGAATATGCAATGTCCATTAGTAACGGTACAGTATTAATTTTTATTTAATGTGCGATAACGTAATTCTTTACGTCAATAACCAATTAATCTTTTATAATTTTTTTAGGGAAATAAATATTATTACTACAATTATGCACCAGAAGAGGCAAAACTTCCTCCATTTATTCCAAGTGGGCAATACATGCTAGAATTCCAATTCCTGTACCATGATGCGGAAGTGTTTGTATCAAAAAAGTATGCAGCTATTTACCGCCCTATTTTAATACCTTAGGTTTTCGATTTTCTTTATTTTTGTAAGATTAGTTTAAGTGACACAATTTGCAAACTTTATTTGTTTTATCTCAGTTAAATTGCCTCTACTTTTATTTATACTGTAACTGTTACCATGAACCACTTGATAGGTATCACGTTTATGACTGCAAGTAGAATATAGAAGGTTAAGATGGGGAATACGAACAAGTTATGTATTATGCTCCTGATAAGAGTGTATATTTGGGTAGAATGAAAAAGCTTGTTTTTTTAAATCCTTCTGTCACAGGCATCAAAATGTACCTTTGGAGTCTCCAAAGAAACTGGTTGGCCTATTTTAATATTTTCACGTTACACATGGGACTTAAAGTTTTAAGAATTTCACAATTTTTAATGTTTTTTGCAATTCGCGGCGATTTAAAAAGTTATCAATAACGATTTGTCACAGCCTCTTTTAGTGAGTTAATAAATTTCTCTAAACGGAATTTTATTATTTCAATATCTGTATCCACATTAGCTTTAAAATTTAGAGCATTTTGCGTAGTTTTCGTTTTAAATGTCGCGCTCTTATTCAATCACACCACTGCCGTTTATCGCGGTAGAGGGGCTCTATTGTATGCAGTTTCGCTTTATAAGATATAATATGTATTATGTAGTAATTTGAATACCGAATAAATTATGGCAACTAGAAGTGAGGCGTATTCTGACATTTTTGGTCGCCCTAAACTAATAAGCAACCGTGTGCTACTCCCCATCTATTTATTAATTTAGCAAGATTTAAAATATAAAAACAACGACAAAAACCCGAGTGTTTGCAAGATATTAAAAACAGCTGTACCAAAAATAGAAGACATTTGGAAAAGTGCGTCAATTCCTACCGTTTTTCGACGCCGTATATGGGATAAGTTAATAAGTTTTCACTAACGTTATAAGAAGATCCAAAAGAATTTAAAATCTAGAAAAAAATATTACAACCATTCAGTTTAAAATAACAGCTTTTA
Organism: Limonius californicus; assembly: GCA_014611495.1. NCBI lineage: Eukaryota > Metazoa > Arthropoda > Insecta > Coleoptera > Elateridae > Limonius > Limonius californicus. The sequence continues at coordinate 10,157 of JABXWE010026796.1, read as the reverse complement.
GAACAGAAGCGTTTAATTTATTTGATGTAAGTAAAGTACCTCTTGACGGCAATAAACTATTAGAATCAGTACAAATATTACTGGACTTGCGGTCTAGGTGGCGCATCTTACCAAAATTGTAAATTGTAGGTAAGCAAAGTGACTACTGTAGGAAAACTAGGAACACTGAGCGTTGTATGGAATTATTCTGCTGGGCCATAGTAGAGTCCAAAAGGCAGGTAAATGCGGATTATGACCATTTTGAGGTGCGTGAGGGTGGACATACATTGTAAATAGTTTCAATAATATTTGAAAATACCTAATACTGGAATATGGTAATAGTTAAGAAGCAAATCTAAGAGAAATATATTTGAAAGACAGATTTCAACAAATTAACTTTTATTACATACTTGAAATACAAACAAATATGGTAATTGAGATATTATATGCACTTTAGAACTTAACCTATTTTTATAATTTCTTATAAATTTGGATTCCCACGTTGCTTGCCTTTGCAAACGGTTCATTAATGTTTAAAAACGTGGGCATCGTATGATTAACATAATTTATACATAATTCATATACAGTAGCGAGTACATTTACATTACTTTTAATATTAGGATAGTGCTTAAAAAATACTTTTAAAGTCAGTTTTACAATAAAATTCGTTAAACTGTTTGGTGGGCATAATTTTCCGTAAATTGACATATTATCTTGTATTCTTGTATAACTTTCCACGATATCACTTTGTCATTAAATACAAAATCGTATAACATCAGTTGGTTCCTAATACTTTTTAATAAATGAGGTGCATCGTAAATAAAATAAATATTTTGGTTTTCAATATTTAAAACAGGATTTTAGACAGTTATATTTAATTTTGAAACAGCTGATATGTTGCTGGAACCCTGATCGCATACATATTAACAATAAATCCGCACCGTATAAGTTTCTTAATCGTGTTACATAATCCTATGCCTTTCTACCGTTAGGTGTAAGGCGGGTGGAGTTGAGTTTGTTATGTTGATGCCGTTCTGCACTTTTCTTCGCATAATTTCCTATCCTGGACCACTTGTTTTATTCCTTCCCATCTTATTCCCTTGCTCGCTGCTGCCTCTCGTATTACCTCTTCCCATGTTTTCCTGGGTCTTCCTCTTTTATTTTTTCCCGACACTCGCGTTTCAAACACTATTTTTGTTATTCTCTCCCTTGGCATGCGCACACATGCCCGAGCCACCTTAACTGTCCTTCCGCTATTTTATCCGTTACGGGCTCCATCTGTAGGTTTTGTCTGTATGTTTCATTTCTTATCTTATCTGTTTTCGTTTTATTTTCTATCCGTCTTAGAAACCGCATCTCCAATGCATTTAGTCTTGTTTTATGTTTTTTTTTTATGTTTCACACTATACATTATTGTCGGTCTTACTACTTTTTAACTAGTTCTGTTTTTATTTTTCTAGGCGCTTTTTTCTCTAAACTTAAGGTAGGATTAGGTAATATACGTATGCTTCTATCTACTTATAAGTAAACTTTTCTAAATTACTGCACATTCATTTCTGTTGTATATAAGAAGCTTTGATTAGTTAAATACTTGTTATTCGTTCGGTACATGGAATTTTCTGCATAACGAATTGTTTTCACGCAAAAAACAAATCTTGAAGATGAACTAATAAAACAGAAGGCTTGTCGCACTAATAATATGTCAATTTACGGAAAATTATGCCCACCAAACAGTTTAACGAATTTTATTGTAAAACTGACTTTAAAACTATTTTTTAAACACTGTCCTAATATTAAAAGTAATTTAAATGTACTCGCTACTTTATATGAATTATGTATAAATTATGTTTTCCCTTGGTGCTTCGATATACGGAGGTTTGGTTTTAATTTAACCCCACATACCAGATATTTCAAATCTTAGGAAATATTTCCCATTCAGGTTGAATGTCTTCCAGAAAATGAGATCTCATAGACAAATAACGTTTAAATGCAAATTTGCCTATGTTATATTTCATAAAAGGTAAAGGAAACACCCTACACAGAGTGCCCTTTGATCTGTAATATTATTTCTGAAAAATCCTAGCCTCAAAACTACCAGACCGTTTAAATTGGAAAAGAGAAAAGTAATAGTAGCAATTACTACAAACGGCTTGAGCTAGAGAGATGAAATTTTATAGGGATTTGTACATCTGTTGTATAAGTAATCTGATGAAATGAAAAGAAAATTGCAAAAACAAAAAGGCCGTTTAGAAGGCGCTCTTTCCTATACCGCCGCCGCTACAAACGTTTTCTGAAATTAAAGCAACAGTATAAAGTACGTTATAATATAAGGTTTTATGTATCGTTTATTTTCGTCGTATTAGTAGCCGTTTTAGTGTTACTTTCAAGTGTTTTACGGCATTTGCACAAAATTAATTTCCGTTTTTATAATTTCTCTCAGAGAGCAATTTTCATTAATTCTTGAATGTTCTCTAAAACGGCTGCTGAAACGAAGAAACGTACGCAACTTAACATTCATTTATTCATAGTACCGTAATTAATGTTTTTCAGTGGCGAAACGTGCGAGTGGATACTCATTTATCTACCAAAAATAAATTACAATGCAATTTTATTTTAAGTAAAATAGTAGCACTTTCCTAGAAAGCTTGTGTTACAAACTGTTTAATTAAAATTAAAAATTAACAAATTGTACCTTTCTGAGTAATGCGGAATCCATCCTAGAGTATGGAAGATACAATTTAAATTTGTCTATTTGAGCTGCCAGAATAGAGTACCCAGTAGTTCCCAAATTGGGGGTAGCGAGTTAGGGATTTCGTGGAAGGTTTTCCAAAATAGAACAAAATACCTTTACAAGACATTTATTTCTGCCTAACAAAGTAAACAAAAATAAATCAAACTTAAAATATTAAAATTTTCAATAAATACACGAACCTAAACATAAATAACTGTAAACATAAGAATAAGTTGCAAAGTAAAAACATTAATGCGACGTATGTTCCTGGTTTGCAGACACTAGCTATTCAGATCTGGGCTCTGTATTCGATACACACACAATAATAACATTTTCAAGATCGAGGCGATTTCTTACTTCTGTCATAGATGAGAAACTAAATTCGCACAAATATGATGCATCAAATGGCACCAAACACTTTGCTTTGCAACCACTTTGCAACCACACTTTGTTCGCAACCTCGGGGTATACTTGCATGCTTTTGTATAAGTCTAGTTTCAACATTCCATTACAAGATATTTCACTAAGTTTATTTCATGTTTGTCGAAATTTCAGCTTGTCAGAATTGTTTAAAAGCGAATTCAGTATTCATTTGTGATTTTCATAAACATTTTGAATTACTTTGGGGAAATAGTCAATGAGCGGTTGTTTAAATTGTGCCAAGTAACTTGCATAGCCGCAAACACGTACTCAGAATTCATTATATTAACTAAGCCTTCCATGAGTTCTTGAACGCACTGAAATGATTCACTTTTTTTTTCAATTGTAGTCTACCAGACATCAAGTTTCGTTATAAATCCCTTAATTTTGTCCGTGGCTGTTATTATGTTAATATCGCGACAATGCTCGAAAATATCAGCAATGAAAATTAGCCTATGAAATTAAAGGGAATTGGAAAATATATTTGCATATTCCGATTTCTCATCTTACAGGTAAATCAGAAGTTCCGTTTTTAATTGGAAAACTCTTTTCAAGACGTTATCCCTTAAAAGCCATCTTACTTCCGTGTAATAAAGCAGATATGCGTAAAAAGAATCCATATCTTCAAAAATTGTTCGGAAAATACGAGTCTGCAATACTTTTCCCTTGATGGAATTTACCACCTTAATTACATTTTTTAAAACACAATCCATTTCAGAAAATAAAGATTTTGATGCAACAGTATCTCGAAAAAAAATAGTAACCATGTAGCATTCTCTTTTAATCTGACAATAAGACCCGATCGATGCCTTGTTATAGATTTGGCGCCATCGCTTCATACTTTCATTTGACACTTCTTGACAAAGTACGCACCGAGGTTTCTAGGAAGTAAGGGTAAAACTATATTTGGGATATTCATCACTGTACTGTACATCTACTTTTCTTTGTATTCTTGTCACTGCCAGACACAGAATATTCTAATGATCGCTTTAAAAATTCATCCATCTTTAACAAAACGATTATAGCTCGTACTTAATATTAAATATTTGTTAACGATTTTTTTCACTCAACACACAGTCAGCAGTACAGCACAAAATATTGAAGTGTTGACTAATTGCGGTCCGCTACTTATATAAATCAAAATGAATTATGTTGATTATTCCAGTGTCATCTAGCACCCTCCCGAATATGGTGGAAGTGTCCGGACACACCGGTCGTTTAGCCGCTGATTCTGAATGATGTTGAGGGCTGCAAGAAGGGGGCCGCGAGAAATATTTTGGCCAAAAGTTATCTACCCCGAGGAAGAAACAAATACGAATTTGTTTAGTGAACTAACCCAAATAATTACTAAGGCGATAGGAACCTGGAAGCGATGATTATTATTAAACATGACTAGATTGTGTACGCTATTTTCCCTCGCAATATATATGACTTTTGTTGTGCCTTTTTGCCAATAATACTTTTACTTGATTATAAAGGGATGAAACACTTCGTCCAGATTTCTTCATGCCTCTAAATATAATCAGTATACAGGTTGCCAAAAATAGGAGCGAGCAGATGTCCTCTTTATTTTTGCGTTTACACTACTAGAACGTGTGAACAATGTTACGCTCATACTTGAGCCAATTATGAAAATGACAAAAATAAGTCCGTATTGCTTATGATATAATCACAAATGATAACATTTTCCGAATTTTAATCGGATAGGCATGTTTTATTATGTATTCTGAAGATCCGTTCGGGCGTTCGAGTAGGGTGGTCGCTTCTAATAGAGCTCCGCTAAATAGCTGCAAATAAGTTTATTAAATCTATTAAAGTTATTTAGTGGATCAGTAGGGCACATACCCGCGTTTTGTTTAGATTATTTCGGGGAGGAAATCGGCAAGTGAAGTGAGAGTGTATACTGTATAAACAATCAAGCGTGCCGCGATCACCTGCTTAATCGGCGGAGAGATCAACCAGCGGAAAAGACAGAAAGAACGAGGGAGGATGTAGAGAAAGATAAGTGAAAGTAGTTTGGTATTGTAGTCTAGTCGGATCTAATATAGATATAATTAAATCAGACGGGGGATATTATAACAAATGTATGAGAGCACATGAAAATTTAGCACAAGGGCATAGGCTTCAAGGGACGGGACAGCAGGTAGAAACCCTTGACCAATAAAGTGGGCCGACAAGAACGTCGGCTCAATTCTAAACCGAATTCTGGGAATACGACCATAAATTTCAATCGAGATTAATAGGGGCGACTAGGGCTAATTTTGAACACATGCCAAATGGTAAAAATTTGGCTTTTGTAATGCATTGCGGGTAAATGTACAGTATTTAATTGTGAATCAGACAGCATTACCATGATTTTATGAGTGTAACCACAATTATAGATTATGCAAATAAGATGTAGGAATATTGAAAACTTTGGTATTTCTATTAAAATATCTTTATTTCAATATCAATTTTAAATATAATTGTGAGCATTCCAGCGTATTGCAGGTTTATTATTAAAAGCAATGTAAACATTGGCAATATTATTACTTTTGTGTGATTCACATAGATGCTGGAGATAGCTAATACTATTAATTATTTCATTTATATGAGTAGGATTATTTATTATCGTACTCAGGGGCCAACAAAAGATAAGTTAACAACCGAGGTTAAGGCAAAATCCAGAATATTTCACATTTCACATTAAAGCAGAATATATTAGGGACAATTAAGGTCTAGGCCAGTGTTTTTCCACCTTTCTCATTGAGTAGCACCCCTGATTGAAAAATAAAAAATCGTGACACCCTTGACCAGCGGCGGATTTAGAATTTGAATAATGGGGGGGGGGGCTAATGGGCCAGATGAGTTTATCGACGGCACAAGAAATTCTAGAAGGGAAAACAATAACGAAACGGCTCACCACATCAAGACTCAAATACTGGGCACATATCTTAAGAAGACCATGCTACACGTGGAATGCATCACATTGGAGAGGGACATCCAAAACACCGGCATACCTAAACAGACATGGGAGGAATGGCCACTAAGAAAAGAGGATAACCGAAGAGAGGCAAGAAGAATCTACGCACTAATGGAAGAATCCGATCAAGAATCGACTGAAGAAGAACAGGCTAAGGAAGAAGAAAAAGAAGAAAGAGAGTGGGGACGGGGAAAACAACGGAGAAGTAACGAAACATGCACCAGCGGGAAAGAAAACGATGGATATCTAACTGTCAACTGCAGAGGGGAAGGTTAGCGAAAAGAAGGAAGTACAATCCAGAAGCGAACTGCCAACTAAGTGGTAAAACACTGGTACTCAGTGCGGTAAATATTAAGTAGTTAATTAGTAACTAGGAAACTAAGATAGGAGCAATCTGTCACCCTAAAACAATAGCCAGATAAGAAATACGTACAATGTAAAACTTGAAACCAAAGTTATTAGGCTCAAAGGCTTAATCGCAAAACGCACAGTTTTAATAACTTTGGGAGTAAATATTAAGAAGTTTATTAGTTATTATGAAACTAGGGTAAGTGCGATCTGTAACCTTAGAACAAGAGATAGATGTGAAATAAGAACAATGTGAAACTTTGATACCAAAGTTATTAGGTTCAAATGCATAATCGCATAACGGTCTCGGTTACGTACTCAAAAACCCCATTGATGCGTAGCTTACTAACCACGCGGTGTTGCAGCAGTGGTGTCTTGCGGTATGCATTGCAGACATGCTAACGTTGTGCAATACCCTACCCGATCCCAGCCTATCCCTTAAATTCCTACCCACTTACTGGCATGGCTGGGCCTGGCGTAATCCAGGATCGAATCAACCCTCGAGTCAGCTCCATGTCAGATGATGATGATGATGATGATGATAGGCATGTTTTATTATGTATTCTAAATGTACGTCAGGTAACTGGTATATGTAGGTCTCTCAGGTCTTTATCACACCATAAAATTATATACAATATCGTTGAGTGGTTTTCAAAAAATTACTTTGAGATTTTCGAAAACTTTAGTAACTTACCTTTCCTACAGTTATTTTATATTCACACATTTTTGTAACACCACGATTTTAGTGGATAATAGCTGTTAAACATCTTAATGCTTGCCAATTGTATTAACGGCTTTTGAGTAGAGGGACATTAAACTAACAACTTTCATAATTTGTTAGAAGGCCCCGGAGGACGCCTCTAGTGCGCAAAATGTAATCAATTCTAACGCCTAAGAGCTGTAAATTATTTTAAGGTGGTAATCAATGGAGTTATAATTTTCAAAAATTGTAGTACTCTAGGATTTATAACTAAAATCATTCGATTTATATGAAAACCCTTTGTAACACCAAAGTTTTATAAATGTACATTTGGTGAAAAAACTCTTTTTAATTTCCTAATCCTGCTTCTGATTACGGATTATTTTCAAAAGTTTCTATGACAAAATCGGATCAGCCGTTTGCGACATATTTTAACGATCGCACAAGCACATACAGACAGACACTTTTAAAAGCCAAGCCTAGATGTCCAAAATAGATGTTTCCGCTAAAAACAAATTATGTAATACCATATCTAAGCTAGTTGAAAACTAAAACGGAAAGAGTAGGTCTTCGATTGCATGCGAAGTCACCTAATATTATAATTGTTTCCCATAAAAATTTGTAAGCTGCGTTCACTCAGGATTAGAAATAAAAAACAGTTACAGCAACGCAGTGCTAAATATTTTGACTTCATGGAGAATTCAATAAAATTTCACATTAAAGTTACTCAAAATAAGCTAAAATTACCGTTTCCGATTGATACCGTGGCTACGTTAATAGGCCGCCTTTTCGTATGCATTTTTTTAACTAGTAGATAGTAGATATATGCAAGATTATTAGTAAAATCATAAACTATTATGATCAAAAATTGCTATAATTACAGCCAAAATACGGTAAAATTAAACTATATTTATGATATATGTGGATTTACTACAAACTATCAACCCTTACGAATAAAATGCACGTAATTCAATGATTTATCCAATTTTCTTGAAATCGGAACAATACTAAAACTCTACAATCAATTTGTTACCGTATACTACACGCACCGTCTCTTACATTGACTGCAGTTTAATTATTAGTGTTAGGGTAGGGTAGACGATCCTAAGCCCAAGAAAGGACAGGAAAAGATATATAATGGTATAACGATGTAAGAAGTTACACCTAATTCTGAATTGTCACGTCGGTTTAGGATGCATTAACGGATTAACTAGTACGAAAAGTTTAACTCGACAACGAGTAACGTAGCTTGAAAAACTGTGTTCCTTTCTGTACTTTGTTCTTTGATGGTAACTATAAATGTTGATTGAACGACGGTATAAAACTATTATATATAGTGCGAATACGCGGGGGGTAGTATGAATGACAAAAAAGTAGATAATTATCTACCAGAAACAAAAAATCATACGCGACATGAGATAACGGAAAAGTTGCAAAACCAGAAGAAGCGAGTAATCCACCAGTTAAACATTTAATATAAGAAAATTGTTTTAAAACTTCTTCTTCGCAACATGTATTGACGGTTTCCTACATGATTAAAATTTGGTTCCCGTTGTGATGATACACATATTATGATATCCTTCCATTTTTATGTAATTGGTATGTTAACGTTTTAGTTTTATAGTTTCCAAAATTAGCTTTTCAAATAATTTCAGTACAGGAAATTTGTGTAACGAACTATAATGCTGAACTACTGCAGTTTTCATACATCTTCGTAAGCAGAAGGACAAAGTTTGAAAAAAGATAAAACTTAAATGTTTGGTGCTTTACTTTTAGTTGTCGTAACAAGATTTTTTTTATTCATCATTAGCATTTGTAAGTAATTGCAGTAGTTATTCTTTTGCACCTATGGAAAAGTGTAAAACTTTAGGCAAGCTCTTTCCAATTACAAAATTTTAGGACATTTCCTACAATTTTGACCCATAAATTCATATCCTAGTTTTATGCCAGTATTAAAACTTAAAATTTTGTTAACTGTTCTAATTTGGTAAACCCTGCTCCAACATTCTTACATCCATCATTGGGATAATATATAAGTAGGGCACTGTGGCGCTATTGTTTAGTAAAAGTCATAGCTCAACATAGCGATAAAAACATATCTTGATATGCTACACGAAATCTCAAATTTTATATAGCGAACTGAAATTCCATCTAACATCGCATTTACATCACTAATTATAAGTAGTGCTATAGTAACGTTTTAATGAAACCATTGAAGATCTCGTGTTAGACCATGAATTTAGAATTTATGTCAACGTAATTTTAGCGCTAATGACTACAAAAGTTTTCTTCATTACGAAGTCCATTCCGGTAATGAGTCATCTTTTCAAATTCTTTTCAAACTGTCCTAAAACACAAAATCTAAAATTACCAGAAGGTTACACTTCCCTCGTTGTAATTCGACGTAGATCCCACAAGGAACAAAGAAAACTTCTAATGAAAAATGTAATTTCTCCCACTTTTTGTTTCAATTCGTATTTTAAGACGGCGCGTTAAAATTACAGCAGGCGGCTGTGCGTGCTACCATGTTTTATTAAAACGACTCATAACGGCCATTCATTCCGTCATAACGAAAGCACTCTACGATAAGACTCTTTTGTCATAGAAATTTTAACTGCTATTTTGTTTTAAACTTTCGAGGTACGTGTAAAATGCATAATGAGAAGTAATCCTGTTAACTAAATATAAAGTTAAAGTATGTTTAATAAGATTTGTCTACAAACTCGATTGATCAAAGAATTGGGTGTAACGAGTGTGATCATTAAAAAGCTGAAATGTTCGCAAGGGACAGCTCTAAAGAACTAAATTTAACTTTGGTACAAGAATGTGTTGTATTGGAAACGGGAAATAATTAAAAATTGTATGGGAAGTTTCCGTTTAATAATTAAAATGAAACAAGTTAGCATTGTTTTTCAAAATAATAAATGAGAACTAATTAAAGGCAGTTCCAACAGAGATGTCAAGTGATATAGAAGCTAATGGCAAACATTTTTAATTTAATAATTTAAACATATTCG